>JANRMT010062814.1:592363-610820 GCA_026402145.1 Polypterus bichir lapradei
ATAGATAGATAGATAGATAGATAGATAGATAGATAGATAGATAGATACTTTATTAATCCCAAGGGGAAATTCACATAATCCAGCAGCAGTATACTGATACAAAAAAAAAACAATATTAAATTAAAGAGTAATAAAAATGCATGTAAAAACAGACAATAACTTTGAGTAATGTTAGCATTTACTCCCCCGGGTGGAAGTGAAGAGTCACATAGTGTGGGGGAGGAACGATCTCCTCAGTCTGTCACTGAAGCTGCTCCTCTGTCTGGAGATGATCCTGTTCTGTGGATGCAGTGGATTCTTCATGATTGACAGGAGTTTGCTTAGTGCCCGTCGCTCTGCTACAGATGTTAAACTGTCCAACTTTACTCCTACAATAGAGCCTGCCTTCCTCACCAGTTTGTCCAGGCGTGAGACGTCCTTCATCTTTATGCTGCCTCCCCAGCACACCACTGCGTAGAAGAGGGCGCTCGCCACAACCATCTGGTAGAACATCTGCAGCGTCTTATTGCAGATGTTGAAGGACGCCAGCCTTCTAATAAAGTATAGTCGGCTCTGTCCTCTCTTACACAGAGCATCAGTATTGGCAGCCCAGTCCAGTTTATCATCCAGCTGCACTGCCAGGTATTTATAGGTCTGCACCCTCTGCACAGTCACCTCTGATGATCACGGGGTCCATGAGGGTCCTGGGCCTCATAAAATCCACCACCAGCTCCTTGGTCTTGCTGGTGTTCAGGTGTAGGTGGTTTGAGTCGCACCATTTAACAAAGTCCTTGATTAGGTTCCTATACTCCTCCTCCTGCCCACTCCTGATGAAGCCCACCATAGCAGTGTCGTCAGTGAACTTTTGCACATGGCAGGACTCCGAGTTGTATTGGAAGTCTGATGTATGTTGGCTGAACAGGACCGGAGAAAGTCCAGTCCCCTGCGGCGCCCCTGTGTTGCTGACCACAATGTCAGACCTGCAGTTCCCGAGACGCACATATTGAAGTCTGTCTGTAAGATAGTCCACGATCCATGCCACCAGGTATGAATCTACTGCCATCTCTGTCAGCTTGTCCCTAAGGAGCAGAGGTTGGATGGTGTTGAAGGCACTAGAGAAGTTCAGAAACATAATTCTTACAGCACCACTGCCTCTGTCTAAGTGGGAGAGGGATCGGTGTAGCATGTAGATGATGGCATCCTCCGTCCCACCTTCTCCTGGTATTGCAGAGGGTCGAGGGTGTGGCAGACCTGTGGCCTCAGGTGGTGAAGCAGCAGCCGCTCCATGGTCTTCATCACATGTGACGTCAGAGCGACAGGCCGGAAGTCATTCAGCTCACTAGGACGTGATACCTTTGGGACTGGGGTGATGCAAGATGTTTTCCAAAGCCTCGGGACTCTCCCCTGTTCCAGGCTCAGGCTGAAGATGTTCTGTAGAGGACTCTCCAGCTCCAGCGCACAGGCCTTCAGCAGTCGTGGTGATACTCCATCTGGACCCGCTGCTTTGCTGGCACGAAGTCTCCTCAGCTCTCTGCTCACATGGGCTGCTGTAATTGTGGGTGGGGATGTCTCTCCTATGCTGGTATCAGCTGAAGGATGGGTGGAGGGTGCAGTACTCTGAGGTGAGAGTGGGTTAGGGTGGTCAAACCTGTTAAAGAAGTTGTTCATTTGGTTTGCTCTCTCCACGTCTCTCTCGATGGTGGCACCCCGCTTCGAGCTGCAGCCAGTGATGATCTTCATCCCATCCCACACTTCCTTCATGCTGTTATTCTGCAACTTCTGCTCCAGCTTTCTCCTGTACTGCTCCTTCGCCGCCCTGAGCTGGACTCGGAGTTCCTTCTGCAGGCGCTTGAGCTCATGCTGATCACCGCCTTTAAAAGCCCTTTTCTTCCTTGACGTCACTTGTAATCCATGGCATGTTGTTAGCATAGCAGCGTACTGTTCTTACTGGAACTACAATGTCCATCCAGAAGTTGATGTAGTCAGTAGTGCAGTCAACGACCTCCTCAATGTTCTCACCCCTGCAGGATATCCCAGTCCGTAGTTCCAGTCTCTCAGAGCCTACTCTGCCTCAGGTGACCACTTCCTGAATGACGTGTGGTTGTTGGTCGCTCCGTCACTCTTGGTTTGTTGTGAGGCTGAAGCAGAACCAGGTTATCATCTGCTTTCCCAAGCACAGGCAGCGGGGTGGCACTGTATGCGTCTTTGACGTTTGCATACAGTAGGTCGATAGTCCTGTTTCCCCGGGTGTTACAATCCACATACTGGGAGAAGGCAGGTGATATTTTATCCAGCGTCACATGGTTAAAGTCTCCAGCGATTAGCACAAGCGCCTCAGGGTGCTGCGTTTGTAATTTAGCAACAGCGGAGTGGATGACGTCACTCGCTATTTCCGCGTTCGCTTGAGGGAAGATGTAAACAATAACAACAATCACGTGTCCAAACTCTCTGGGAAAGTAGTAGGGACGCAGCCTTAAGGCCAGCAGTTCGATGTCCCTGCAGCAGGTGGAGATTTTAACGTTTAAATGTCCTGAGTTGCACCACCTTGTATCCACATAGAGAGCGAGTCCTCCTCCTTTCTTCTTCCCGCAGGTATTTGTGTCTCTGTCCGCTCTAACTGTGCTAAACCCGGGTAGCTCCACGTTAACATCTGGGATGTTAGTCGTTAGTCACGTTTTACAAAAACACAACAAACTGCATTCCCTGGAGGTCCTGACATTTTTCACCAGTGCAGCCAGTTCGTCGATCTTATTTGGTGGCGAGTTCACATTTCCAGGATCACAGAAGGCACCGACGGTTTATAACGGTTTATAACACCATTTTCTCTCAAGCTGCTTGGCTTTTATCTTATCTTTTATCTTTACGCCGGCTCGGCTGCGTATCCTAAAAACACATAAATATGCTTCAAGTGAGAAGAAACTGTAAAAAACTCTGACTTAAAGAACAAGGCCAACGAAGAATCTTTATGAATGAAAAATGTATTCACAAAAATCAAAAAAGGAAAAATACAAAATCAGGATAAATGGATTGGCTTAAAAAGGCAATCCAAAGCAAACAGGAATAAATCTGCTATCCAATACCCAGACTCCAAAAAACAAATCACAAATCCCAGAAAAATCAAAACAATGAGTGGCTACCAACCAAGCCTCTATGACACTCCACTGGGACCGTCTCCTCTACCTCAGTATGAAGGCAGCAACGTCATGGTGGCCACAAAACACAAGGAACATATTCAGTCAACCTAAATACACAATACATACATACTACATCTCTCTATTATAAAAGAAAATCTTGAGATGAGACAAGACTATTGCCAAGAGATTTTTTTCGAGGCCCGTCCTCCTCTCACCACTTCCAGTTATCGGCCCGCGGCCTCTCACGGTCCTCTCACCACTCATTGGTGTGACTGCTTTTGACAGACTCAGTTCCTGCTCTCTCAGCTCTTACGAATTTTAAGTTTTCCTCACTTTATGTTCCCAATAAAATAAGACGTATTTTGTCCAAATCTTATTTAAGAATTTCATCCCGAAGGGTTATAAACAGAAGAAATGAGTACACGGGCAATCCTAGCACCGAGAAACGATGAAGTCCAACAAATAAATGCAAAAATTGTCAATGGGTTACACTGCATTTGGTTAAATGCGTATCAATAGACACTGCTGAAGCAGTTGGTGGTGATGGTGAAGAAGATGAAAACACCAACTTACAATGTCACAAAGAATATCTACAGCTGTTAACACCATCTGGTCTTCCCCCGGCTGAATTACCGTGGACAGAAGGACGTATCGTAATGTTATTACGTAATTTATGTCTGAGTGATGGGCTATGCAATAGGATGAGATTAGTTGTATTAAAAATTGGTGAACAATTGTAACATGTCAATTTTTAACAGAAAGGTAATGTAGTCCATCTTCAAGGATAACATTAGACACCAAAGGAGATCAGGATATGCCATTCGTATTTAAATGTTTACAGTTTCCCGCTAGAATAGCTTTAGCAAAGACAATTAACAAATCACAGTTTATTTAATAGAAAGAAAGAAACGAAATTCACTCACAGACAGTTATACTTTGCGTTGCCACGATGAAAGCCTAAACATGGAATCAAAATTCAATGTGATATTGACAAAAAGTTAATTCAAAAAATTGTATTTACTGAATTTTTACAGTAAAAGTGTAAATTTAAAAAGTATTTTATGTTAATTTCAAAGCCAAACAGAACAAAAATGTATAACGCAGTGAATACCTCGAACACAACATGAAACATCATTTTCTTTCAATTTATTACGTTTTACTATTTTTAATATGGTTAATTACTCGCTGTAATGTAAAATAGTTACTTCTATTATGCATATGTTATAATTCACATGAAAATAACAATCTGTTTAAATTGTACATCCGCTTCACCATACGCGAGTGGCAGAGCCGCAAAGGGTTGGCGAGTGATGCAAGCAGGGGGCAGAGCCCCAAAGTGATAACAAAAAAAAAAAGTATTAATTACAAGAACACAAAAACACATTAAAAATAATCATTCATACACAACAGAAAAAACAACAAAACAGAAAATAAACATAAGCAAGAGAGCAAACCCTGGCTGTAACATAACGGTAAGGAACAGAGTATGTGGAGGAAGCCTGGTGATCAGAGCAGATGTGCTCAGGTCACAAAATCACCTCGCTGGTGACACAGGGGTGAGCTGCCATTTGAGGCCACGTCCTGGAAGTCAACGTGTGTCTTGTGAGCTCTACAGAATAACCGAAACTGGTCATGAATTTCTAAATCTTTCACCTGCTAGCAATAAGGTCAAATACATATTTGCACTTTACTTCTTTCTTTTTTCTTGTCAGATAAAGCAAGTCTATCCCGTCTGATTATCTCGCATTTAAGCTAAAGGCTGACGTATCCTGGTGGCTTGACAAACCACTTCTTCAGGCTCTTACGTTTCACCTTTGGCTGATTCTTTCCTGATTATTACCCTCCTGCACTCAGTCAAGAAGTTGCTATCTTAAAACATTAGCATGCCATACTTTAAAAGGAGCTGCACCTTCTTCTAGTGACTGGTTTGGAAAAGTGCTTTACTGATCACTTAATATTCCTGCAGTGAAAGCCAGCCATCCGAAAGTGCATTTGCCGACACACAGCATTCCACTAGACGTCTCTACGATGTCAGCCCTGGCAAGTAATATGCCTAGCTTAGCTCAGGGTCACACACAAGGGTGTCAGCGAGGGAAATCTAGCCCTTGACAGTGCCAGGCCTTTGCCACCAGAGGGCCACACTGACCTAACAGCCTGCCCACGGGCACTTCCTACAGTTGGCAAGTGCATTTTCCCTTATAGTGCCCATAAGTCAAATATCATAGTCAGTCAAATAATGATAATAATAATAATAATAATAATAATAAGGAGGGGCGGTATGGTGGCGCAGTGGTAGCGCTGCTGCCTCACAGTTAGGAGACCAGTCTGGGTTCGCTTCCCGGGTCCTCCCTGCGTGGAGTTTGCATGTTCTCCCCATGTCCGTGTGGGTTTCCTCCCACGGTCCAAAGACAACCAGGTTAGGTGGATTGGCCATTCTAAATTGACCCTAGTGTGTGCTTGGTGTGTGGGTGTGTTTGTGTGTGTCCTGCGGTGGGTTGGCACCCTGCCCGGGATTGGTTCCTACCTTGTGCCCTGTGTTGGCTGGGATTGGCTCCGGCAGACCCCCGTGACCCTGTGTTCGGATTCAGCGGGTTGGATAATGGATGGATGGATAATAAGGAGGATGTGCACTGTATGAGCTCCATGCTATAGCTCAGCTCTCGTTTTCTTTGTTCTTTCACACTTACAACAAGGCCTGCCAATCCTATTTCTTGACTGTCTTGAAAGTCCCTAAAGTCAAACTGTCTGTCACATTATCTGGTGATTTATTCTGTGTCTCTGTAGTCCTCTGTGTGAAGCACATCTTTCTAAGATGTTTGTGAAATTTACCCTGAGCAATTTTCCACCTCTGCTCCCGTGTTGTTGCAGAATCCGTTTTAAAGTCACATCCTCTACTCATCCCCTTGACACTCTGATCCTGCCACCTCTTCTCGTCTGCCTGCTCAAACTGGAGAGGTTCACCTCTTCCTCCAAATCTCTCAGTCCCTTAATCAGGCCCGTTGCTCTCCTCTGGTCTTTATTTAGTGCTGCTTGGTCTTTTTTGGTAACCAGGTGAGGCCTCGCCAGTGCCTTACATGCTGTAGATCAGGCCTAACGTCCCGTGACTCGCACTCTAAATGTCCTCCAAACCAGACTGTATCTGACAGAGAGAGCCTGCGGCACAACTCCTGGTCCAGGCTGTGGTCTCGTCATATCTGGACTGAGGACCAGCATGTGTCACCAGGCCACTGCAGATGATTCAAAATGCAGCAGCATGTCTGGTGTTTAAGTGGTCTAAGGTCGCTTGTGTTCCTCTCCTCTTCAGATCTCTACATTGGCTCCCTGTAGCAGAACATATTAACTTCAAAACCTTGAGTCTTGCCTACAGAGTAGTTAGTGGGTCAGCACCTGTACATATACAGTATGGAGACACTTGTGAGGTCCTGAGCTCCTTGTCACCCACTAAGGCCTGCTGATGAACAGTGCCTGGTGGTGTCACCTCTGTGTGACATCAAATCTCAACTCTTTCCATGTCTACACTGTAAAAAATGTCAGTAAATTTAACGGTAAAAATACTGCAAATGGTGAAAGTAAAAGACCTTTTCTGAAAAAAGGACAGTTGCCTTATGTTCTACTGAAAATGACCTGTATATCTTAAACAATACATTTCATTATTTTTAACAGCCAAGTTCTGTAAAATCGATATTTTTCTACATTTAAAATAAGCTACATGACGTTTACTGATGCATTACAATTACACTGAAAAAATCTGTTAATTTTACAGAGTAAAACTGTTAAATAGTGAAGGTAAACAACTGTAAAATGTAAAACAGTAAAGTGCTGAAGTTACGATATTTGCATAAGGACACGCCCCCTTTTACCACATTGTTCCTGGTGAACCGCATACCTTTGAATAGTAGGGAAAAAAACTTAAACTAAGTTAACAAACGTATTTTTCCCGGGGTGCTGAAGTTTTTTGAGGTTATGGAAGCTGATTTATGGTGGGTTGTATTCGATAAGCTGGCACACCTGTAGGACACCAGACACCACAAAAGCAAACTTTACTTCCCCACCAGACAACGTGCCATAACTTCCTTAAACATTGAATTGTTTTCAATGTGAATAATTAAATGGCACATGTTTGCTGTTGGGTGTTACTTTATTGATATAAACTGTGTACAGTGGAACCTCAGGTCATGACCATAATTCGTTCCAAAACTCTGTTCGTAAACCAATTTGGTCGTGACCTGAAGTCATTTCCCCCATAGGACTGTATGTAAATACAATTAATCTATTCCAGACCATACAAACTGTATGTAAATATTTCATTTAAAGATTTTTAAGCACAAATATAGTTAGTAATACCATAGAATGCACAGCGTAATAGTAAACTAAATGTGAAAACATTGAATAACACTGAGAAAACCTTGAACAGAGAAAACTAACATTGCAAGAGTTTGCGCTATAGCGCTACGAACCGCTCGCTGTAAACACTTTTTTTTAATGAGTTTTAAGCACTGGGAAAAAAACGAACATTTGAAAAATCCGTAATTTAATAAACAACCAAGAAAAGTAACATTGCAACAATTCACGCTATAAACCAAAAAATGAACATTTGAAAAATCGGCAATACAATAACATCGCCTCGCTTATGCTGCCCCTGCAAGTTGCTTCTCGTTCAGCCACACTAGCCGCAGTTTTTCCACCTCTTCCGGCACTTGAGGCCTCTGCCTGGTTAACGCTGTAACTCCTTTTGCAACATCAGCTGCTTTAATGGCCTCTTTCTGCTTTAGAATAGTCGAAATCATACATTTTGACTTCTTGTACTCGGCGGCAAGATCAGTAACACAAACGCCACGCTTCTTTTCAATAATTTCTTTCTTTACTTCAATTTCAATTTTCTTCAAACCTTTCTTCTCACCACTCTTCACTTGCTTAAAAGCCATGGGTAACTGCAAAAGCACACGAAATACTGTAGAGCACAAAGAGTTCACAGCAAAAGCACGCACATCTGACCGAGAACAATGCAACACGTGCGGAAATCATCAGCGCACACAAACCGAAAGGGAAACTGGCTTGTTCGTATACCGACTGTGTGGTCGTGAACAGATGCAAAAGTTTGGCAAACTTTTTGGTCGTGAACCGATCTCTACGTGTTACGAGACGTTCGTGAACCGAGGTTCCACTGTACTGGGGTTTGACCCTGACAATGCTTTCTAATGATTTCTTTATTAGCATATTTGTTACGCTGTATGAATTTCTGCTTCTGGTTAAAAATTCCCTTCTGTTGGAATGTGTTGTAAAGAAAAAGCAGTTATTTACTACAAAGTTATACTGTAGACCTAAAAATATTGTCACCTTATTTATTACGGTAAAATTTTGGCAACCCAGCTGGCAGTTTTTTATCGTAAAAATAACATCATTTTTTTTACAGTGGTGCCCACCTCCATGCAACCTGCTGATTCCCCTCAATGTGTTTAAGACTCTGTTGTTTGATGAATTTCTGTCTGTTAGGTTTTGTAACCTAGGAATTCTAACTCACTTGTAAATTATTCTGAGCTCTTCATTTGTTCACTTGGTCTGTAACCAGTATGGCTGCGAGGTTATTTTGGACCTTAGGCCAAGCTTATTAGTGTGCCAACTGGCTCATGCGGCTGGGCTTTTCCCTCCGTTGTGACCCGCGCTCTTGGTGAATGCCTAATTCACCTTATTGGGGGTGCCAGCCCTGCCCGTAACACTTGTTCCCAAGCAGTCCCCCAGACTGATGTCTCATTGGATAAAAGCGTCTGCTAAGCAAATAAATGTTCATGTAAACATTGTGGCTTCTGTCTACTGTCTGGCTGTGGATTTTAAAGAGTCCAACATGATTCTCAGGCCCTTCTCATAAGTTGCATTTTCAATTTTCAAATCTAACTTTGCCACTTCCTTTCCAGTGAGTTTGATTGTCCACAGATCTGCCCAAGCCCGTGTGCCGTCCAGGTCCCTCTGTGGTAATTCGTCTGGCATCATCGTCAAACTTGATCAGCACGTCCTTTATATTCTTATCAAATCATTTGTACATATTAAACGTATCAGCAGACTCAACAGTAACCCCTGAGGGACGCCACTTTTAACATCACCCCCCTCTTCCCATAACCCTTTGTTGATGCCAGTTTGGCGCCCGTCTCCACACTGTGCCTTCAGCTCCCCCTTCTTCTCTCACCTCTCCTCTCAGTCTGGTGTTCATAAGCCTGCAGTTTCTCGTCATGCGCTCTTCTTTTATCATTAGATGTTCTCGTTTACCTTTTCACTCTTTTTCCTTCTTTATTAATTGAACGTGACTTATTTTATTAGCTTGATTCACCCCGTAAAACACGAACTACACGAGCCAATTCAGCGCACATCCTCAACAATACAAAATCCTAATCTGCGTTTTCCTGCCATGCCCATCTGCGCGACACCCTCGTGCCATCCTACCTGGGCCGCTCGAAGACGCCATTCTGCCGCCCGGCTGCTGCTGCTGCCGCTGCTGCTGCTCCACGACGACGATGCCTTGACTCCCGGGCTCGGCCCTGCCGCTCCCTGCCTTCCCGTACTCGACGACAAGCAGTAGCACCAGCAGCGGGGAGAAGGCAGGCAGGTGCGACATGGCGAAGCATAGCGAGGCATCCAGGAGATGCGGTCCTCCCGTCTGCCAGTCTGCAGCTCGAGGATGCGGCGTCATGGCAACAGGCGCGTAGACGGAGACTGACGGGCGCCCGCTGGCGTACCGCGCATGCTCCACACTGTCGGGAAAGGCGCCAGGTGACGTAACGCGCGTGCTCCGCTTCCCGCGTCTTTAACGTACAAGGCCGGCCGGCGGAGCCAGCGAGCTCGATTTGAGCGGCGGACACGCGGACTACACGGGGTGTGAAAAAGGAGACCCTGGAGCGTCGCTTCAACTCACCGTTAATTAGCATCTTTGTATAACCTGCTTTTCATTTGTAAGATTCAGGACGCTTCTCTCTTTCCATCTGCCGTCTCTGCGATGCAAAGCAAGCAAGGAGATGAGCAGCTAACTGGGGGCCCCCCACTCGGGTCCTTGGGGGGGGGGGGGGCGCCGTTTTCATGCCAATCAGCTTCTTAGTCAGAAGCCACCTCTGGGTGTTAAAGAAACCCGATGTCTGAAGTTTATTTGTGCTCCATAATCACCTTCTTCTTTCTGAGAGCCCCTTTAGAGTGTCTCGTGGTCTTGAACAGACTATTAGCTCTCAGACCTTCTCTCTTTTCTTTT
The DNA here is from genome assembly GCA_026402145.1 of Polypterus bichir lapradei. NCBI lineage: Eukaryota > Metazoa > Chordata > Cladistia > Polypteriformes > Polypteridae > Polypterus > Polypterus bichir. Next base: position 602,708 of record JANRMT010062814.1, read on the forward strand.
CAAATGTTCTATTGAAACTGAACTTGTCTGATAGACAACACGACTGAGTGAAGTCTCTTGATTGTTTAGCTGCTGGTTAAGGCCAAAGGGAGAAAAATGAAGGGAATCTTAAAAATTAAATCAAAGGGAAACACGCGAGCTCTGTGAGCAAAACAATTTAAGAAACTGAGCCCCCCACGGCAGCTGCTACACCGAAGGCGACCCGCTCTTACAACACGTTCAGCAGACATCTGGATGACACTTGAAGGCTCCTGAGTGTCCTGGAATATCCAAATATCGAGTGCGGGGTCTCATTAGTAAACCTTTACATTTATAGTCTTGGCAGACGCTTTTATCCAAAGTGACTTACAAGAGAGGCAAACACAATCGAGTAACATTAGGCGAGGGCCTGTTTGTTCAGCAAGTGTATAGGACAAGTAACAAAAGTGAAAGATGTAATAATTCATACATTTACAATCAATAAATCAATGACACTTGAATAGCCAAGAATATAAAGGATCACAGCGCAAAGTTTGGGTTTTCTCTTTTCAGTTAGTCAGATATTCACAGAACAGAAGGGTCTTCATTCGCTTCTTGAATACATCGATGGAGTCAGCAGTCCGGATACAATACAATACAATTTAATTTTGTAAAGCTCAAAATCACACAAGAAGTGCCGCAATGGGCTTTAATAGGCCCTGCCTCTTGACGGCCCCCCAGCCTCGACTCTCTAAGAAGAAATGGAAGAAACCTCAGGAAAGGCAGTTCAGAGAGAGACCCCTTACCAGGTAGGCTGGGTGTGTAGTGGGTGTCAAAAAGAAGGGCGTCAATACAATACAATACACAGAACAGAACAAATCCTCAATACACTATAGAAATAAAAATTTTAGAAGTACGGAGCAGAATTTAACAGTCAATGATATCCCATAATAAGATTTGGATTTGTTTAAAGTCCTGGAGACCTCAGCCATCAAGCTGCCTCCTCCTATTGGCCATTCCACAGCTGAGTCAGTGCTGGGCCAGCCAATCTGATGAAAGGACACCTCTACCCCACGATTCCTGCGATCCTCCATCAGGGATGACTTTACCTTAGGCAGGCAAAACAACTTGGCAGGTGGGCAGTGGCACCGAGTACCACATTTGAGTAACGAGAAGAGAAACAGAACATGTGAGGGTTAGTATTAAATTCTAACTATCATGTTACTTATGTTTTAGTGCTAATGACTAACAACAGAGATGCAGGCTGTACAGTTAATCAGCAGCTCTAGTCAGGGTGTGCTAAACTGAAGTCGTGAGTCTTTAAAAACTGAGACCAAAGGGGCATCTCTTATAGTGGCAGGCAGACCACTCCACAGTTTAGGGGGGTCATGTAACTAAAAGCTCGACCTCCCACTGTTATTTTATTAATCCTTGGGATCCTAAGCAGACCGGCATCTTGAGATCTTAATGTGCGCTCAGGTTTGTAAGTCATGATAAGTTCAGACAAGTAAACCGGACCTCCGCCATTTAATACTTTATATGTTAAAAGGAGGATTTTGAAATCTGCTCTAAACTTCACCGGGTGCCAGTGTGAGGATTTAAGAACTGGAGTTATGTGTTCATATTTTCTTGTTCTTGTAATAATTCTTGCAGCAGCATTTTGGATTAATTGGAGGCTGTATAAAGAACAGTTTGAACAGCCAGTGAACACCGCATTGCAGTCATCAATCCTACTAGAAATAAATGCATAAATTAATTTCTCAGAATCCTGTTAATTTCGAAAGCACCTTAATTTCCCAACATTTTTAAGATGGAAGAAACCTGATTTGGACAACTTTGGGATGTGCTTTAAATGACCTGCTAGAGTCAAAGAGAACTCCGAGATTGCGGGCTGATTCAGTGAAATTAATGGGGACTCCAGCTGAGTTAAATGATGACAGAATATCATTGTGATCAGCGTCACTCGCTCCAACAATTCACATCTCTGTTTAAAGACAAGTCATTCTCATCCAACCAGTCCTTTAATTAACTAACACAACTAATTAAAGACAACATCGGAGAAACTTAATTTGATCTAAAAGAAAAGTAGAGCTGGGTGTCATCTGCATACGAGTGAAAATTAACATTATGAGAGATCCCGGTGGAAGCCTGTAAAGTGAAAACAGTGACGGTCCGAGTCCTGAGCCCTGCAGGACACCATATCTCACTTCTGTGTATAATGATGGAGTCCTGTCGGCACATTTCTGTACGTATTGGAATCGATTTGATAAATAAGAACTAAACCAAGCGAGCACGGGGCCTGTAAGCCCAATGTCATTTTCTAGCCTATGCAGTAAAATCAAAAGGTCAATGGTGTCAAATGCTGCACTTAAGTCCAACAACATCATTACAGAGGAGTTCCCTTCATCAGAGGATATCAGAATGTCGTTTACAACCCGTGTTAGTGCCGTTTCTGTACTATGACCAGTGCGGAAACCAGACTGGAATTTCTCAAATAAATTGTAATGCGTAACGTGTAACTGAAGCTGATTGGCAACTACGTTTTCTAGTATTTTAGAGAGAAAGGGTCAATTTGAAATAGGCCTATAATTATTTAGTATGTGTGGGTCTAGGTCTGACTTTTTAAGGAATGGTTTAATGACGGACAAATTTAGTGTATCACGTACCGTGCCATTCAATAATGAACTATTGATAATGGTTAGAATAGGCGCTGCAAGAACATCCATGGCACTTTTTACTAGTTTTGTTGGCACTGGATCAGGGAACAAGTACTGGGCATCATTTTAGAAATTAAAGTTAAGACTTCCTGCTCTGTTACAGGATTAAAATTACTAAAGTGCTGAATGCAATGTGAGACAGGGTCTGCTAAGCTAGTGTGCGGTTTGTACTGTGATGCTGAGATCTGCGATCTTATATTTTTAATTTTCTCATTGAAGAAGTTCATAAAGTCTGTACTGCTAATATCTGTTGGTGTTTTGCACTGTTGATCTGAATTCCCATTTGTTAATTTAGCCACTGTTCTAAACAGTACCCGAGGATTTTTATTATTGCTATCTATTAATGTAGAATAGTATTCTGAGCAAGCTTTAAAGAGAGCTTTTTTATATTTATTAACACTCTCTGCCCATGCAGTCTTTGTTGTTCTCCATCTGCGCTCCAGTTTTTGACACTCTAATTTAAGAGCCCGAGTGTTTTCATTAAACCGGAGAGTTTCTATGTGCTTTGATCACTTTTGTTTTAAGAGGAGCCGCTGTGCCCAGAGCATCTCTCAAGGTCACATTATAATGTGATGTCAGCTGATCTAAATGGTTTTCCACAATTACACTCGACTTACTCAAAGTATCTATTAATTTTGAAGCAGAATTACAATCTAGATGTCGCACTGTCTTTGTTTTAATCTGGGAGTGCGTTGGCAAGGACAGGACTAAATCAAATGTAATTAATTAGTGATCAGAAATAACTTCATTTAATGGAGTAATATTTACATTTTGAAATTCAACTTTATAAATTATAATTAAATCTAATATGTGGTTATGATTATGAGTTGGACCTTTGACAATCTGACAAAGTCCTACTGAATTTAACAAATAAGTAAAACATTTGCTAAAAGTGTCAGTTTCCACATCAATGTGTACGTTAAAATCTCCCATCAGTACTACGTGATCATAATTTATAGTCAAATCAGATAAAAGGTTGCTAAATTCAGTCATGAACAATGAAGATGGCCCTGGTGGTCTGTAGACTGGCACTACAATTGTGTTGGAATCTGTTTTAATATTTAAAATGAATGTCTCAAAGGATGTGAAGTCGCCTAAGTCTTTAGACGTGATTTGCATTTTTTTATAATGAATTATTCCAAGTCCTCCTCCTCGACCTCTCAGAATCTCTAGACTTATGAAGGAACGAGTATCCATCTGGTGACGCCTGGTGACAGCTAGGGGAACAGTGTCACATTCACTAAGCCAGGTTTCAGTGAGAAGACACAGATCAGATTGTGTACTTCATATAATATCATTTACCAAAACAGTTTACTGTCAAGAGAGCGAATGTTCAATAAGCAGCATTTAAAACTGCATACGTCTTTCTGAACTGCTGATATATTTTTTGTTTTAATTTCTATTACAGATGCCCCTGGTGGAGGGTCTGGTTTTATCCCTTGGTCTAATTATACTCCTTATTTCTTGGTTATCAACTAATTTAAGGTTTGTATCAAGACTAAATTTACTGGATGCCCCACAACAGGGATTATGGGTAACGTCTTCAGGAAAATAACAGGTGGGATAAACAACAGCCTGTGATTTCAGATCACATGACGGCGGCCTGGATGGTGCTCTGATCAGTCAGCCATTTTGGGATAATACATAAGATCCCCTCCAGTTAGGATGAAGACCACCTCTTTTGACAAATCCAGGCCTTTCCCAAAAATCATCCCAGTTGTTCACAAACGCTCTGCTTTTATTTGCACACCAGGTTTCTAGCCAGTATTGAAGGGAATGCAATCTGCTGTAAATCACGTCCACTCTCTATAATCTTGGTAAGGGGTCAGATACAACTAAACGGGATGGCAGTGGGCAGCCCGTTCCACCAACTCAGAGCTACACAGGTTAAAGAGTCAGGATTGAGACTTGATGCCATGTAGAGATGGCATCACCAAATGCTGTTCACTGGCAGACATGACTGGGCACCTCACCAGTGTCTCCATATACTCAGGTGCTGACCCAATGACTGCTCTGTAAGCCAGCATCAGAGATTTGAACTGAATGTGTGCTGCTACAAAGAGGCAGTGTAGCCACCTGAAGAGAGGGGTGACATGTGCCCGTCTCAGCTGGTCAAATACAAGGCAGGCCGCTCCATTCTGGACCATCTGCAGTGGCTTGATAGCACATTTGGGTCCTCCTGCCAGAAGTGAGTTGCAGTAGTTCAGACGCAACAAGACCAAAGCCTGGACCAGAAGTTGTGCTGCATACTCTGTCAGGTAAGGTCTGATCTTGCAGATGTTGTACAGCGTGAACCTGCATGAACGAGTGGCAGTAGAAATGTGGCTCATCAATCACCCGCCCAAGGCTGTGCAATGACCTGGTGGGTGTTAGCGACAGTAAACCAAGCTGTACAGAGATGGGGGATTGAGCAGACTGCCTGGCCGGGATCACAAGAAGCTCAGTTTTAGCAGGCTAAGCTGTAGGTGGTGGTCTTTCATCCAGGGGGAGATACCAGTAAGACATGCAGAGACTCTAGCTGATACTGTATTGTCCTCTGGAGGGAACAACAGGAACAGCTGTGTATCATCTCCATAGCACTGATAAGAGAGCCCATGTGATTAGACGATGGAGCCCAGCAAGGTGGTGTACAGAGAGAAGAGTAGGGGACCCATCACCCATCCTTGGGGTACACCAGTGCATGATTGGTGTGCCTTTGACAGCTCCCCTCACCAGGACACACTGTAGCATCTGCCCAAGACTCAGACCATCTGACAGCAGTCCCAATCATGCCAGTTTTAGAGAGGGCGGCAAGAAGGGTGTCATGGCTGGCCGTGTCAAAGGCAGAAGAGAGATCTAGCAGGATCAGGACCGATGACATGTTGGTAGCTCTAGCAAGTCGTAGCTGGTCGGCCAGTCGAGTGGTTCCTCTTGAAGCCGCACTGGTTGGTATCAAGCATCTCATTCTCTATGAGGTAGGAAGAGACCTGGTTAGAAACAGCACCTTCTAGAGTTTTGAAAAGGAGAGAGAGAGAGACAGGCCTGAAGTTGCGAACTTGGTTTTTGAGAAGTTGGGTTACCAGAGCGTGTTTGAAGGTATGAGGGAAGGTGCCAGAGCTGAGTGAGGCATTAATGATGTGTGACTGCTGGAATGAGTGAGAGGGAGATGACCTGATGACCTGAGGGAGATATGAGGGGATAGGGTCAAGTGGACAGGTAGTCAGGTGATTGGAGAGGACGTCAGGAACATGAGTGGCAGACACTGGAAAGAATGTGGAGAATGTTGGCTGTTGCTTGGAAGGAGGCATAATGGGTGGCAGCGAGGGTGAAAAATTACTGATGATGGTGACCACCCAATCCTGGAAAAAAGTGGCAAAGGTGTCAGCAGACAAGGAGGTTGGAGGAGGAGGAGGGAAGGAGGAAGTGTGTCTTGGTGGTGCTGTTCATTCTGGTCACCTTAGTGTTGATGGTGGCAGAAGAAAAGGACGTTAAAAGGTACACTTGGCCAGGTCTTCTGAGCCTTTGACTTCCTCCATTTCCTTTCAGCTGTCTTGAGGTGGGTCCATTGATTGTGGAGTGCTTTGGAAAGCCATGCACTTGAGGGTCTTTAACATGCAGGCCTGGAAGAGAGAGGACAAACATTATCAAGACAGGAGGACAGAGTCGGGCAAAGGGTGTCTGTGGAGTGTTGGTGTCGAGAGAGGAGAAGTGGTCAGGAGGGGGGAGAGCAGAGGAGACCATGGGAGAGAAATGGGCAGGAGAGGGGGGAGCGGAGGTGTCGGCGGAAGGAGAAGTGGAAGAAGAGGGAAGCAGCAGAGAGAACTGAATGAAGAAGTGGTGAGGCGTGTGAAGAGGAGTGACATATGTGAGAGTGCAGCCACGTGAGAGGACGAGGTCAAGCAGACTGCCAGCCTTGTCAGTGGGTGGCGTGTACAGCTGTGTGATGAAGAAAGAAGAGCGAGGAGGGCCGTCCAGGTGGATGTTCAGGTCCCCGAGAATTACAATTGGGCTGCCATCATCTGGGAGGGAAGAGAGCGGCCCATCCAGCTCGTCGAGAAGATCCTGAGCAAACCTGGAGGGCGATAGACAACAACAAGGGTCATGTTAAATGGAGAGGAGACAGTAATGGCATGGAACTCCAAGGTGGTGAAGCTGCATACATTACCTGGGGGAGAACTTCCAGCATTTCAATGTAAGAATACAAACCAGTGGAGCGGCAGGAGTGGGAGAAGGTGAAGGCAGATGAGAGGGCTGCAGGTGTTACTGTGAGAAAGCTTGCATACGCACAAGAAGAGGCTTGAAACGGGCGAGCGGAACTTCACATGCAAATTTCGGGATTTCTGAAACGATGCGAAAAACTTGTGAATGTTTACGGCAACTCTGAGCCACGCGTACGCAGCGTTTAAGAGAAACTGGGAATTGACGACTCCCTCGATCAAGCAGGGAAATGCAGCGAGACCAGCTCAATGTTGCCTGGCGCTAATAAGAAGTCTGAGCCGTCGCTGGTGTGTGCATCGGCGTGATGAACATATGACACCCCCAAAGTGAAGAACTGACGTCCGGACCCTTTAAAGAGGGTCAATGCTGCCTACTCACACTCAAGTATTTTGGGGGGGAGGTTTCATCAGTTTATATTGGCTACTTGTTGTCACTTCTCTGGGAATGGGCCGAGAGGTCAGGAATACCTTAGCCATCATAATGGAAGATATTTAATGGCTAGTGAGGCGCTACATCAAGTATCTGTATGTTGGGGTGTGAAGACATGAAGATGTAAAGAGCTTCTGTACAAAGCCCACTGCGGACAAATAAAGTTCTATCTATCTAATCCTGCCAACTACGCTATCTATCTATCTATCTATCTATCTATCTATCTATCTATCTATCTATCTATCTATCTATCTATCTAATCCTGCCAACTACGCTATCTATCTATCTATCTATCTATCTATCTATCTATCTATCTATCTATCTATCTATCTATCTATTGTCACGCATGTGTGATTAGGGGGCTGCGTGCGGACCTAAACGGTATTGTGAAGTCGTATGCCAGAAGGGAATGGCGGGGTACTAACCTTTCTCTCTTTATTTCCTGCAGAAAGAAAGACGCACCGCCACCATGACTCTGCCCGACTCGCTAACCACGCACCGCCACTTCCGCCCTTCCTCTGTCAACTCCTGATGATGTCAGCATTCCCAGCATCCATCTTGGCTCCTTCCCAGCAAACCTCTCTCTACTTCTGGTCCCTCTTCATAAATGCTCCCCCCTCCGCCATTTTGACTGTCGGCTGTATAGAGCAATCCAATACTGCACTGACGATTTCACTTGTTTTGAAATATTTCTTAAAGTATACGGGGCCGGAAACCCCAAACCTTGATGATTTGTGTGTCTTTCTTTTACACTATCTATCTATCTATCTATCTATCTATCTATCTATCTATCTATCTATCTATCTATCTAT
>JANRMT010062814.1:621410-657797 GCA_026402145.1 Polypterus bichir lapradei
GATCCTGAACGCGACTGAGAGAATGAAAAGGGAATAAAAAAAAAAAACAAAGCTAACCTTTACAAGTATCATAAATGACACCGGCTGTTACAGACTGAAATCAAATGTGTGTTTGTATTCTAAAATAGTAAGAATAAGATCGGTTTACTTCTCAAAACGGAGTCGTGAGGGATCAAACTCGTGACCTTTTCATTACCAGTCAGTAGCTGATACGTTTACGCCACCGCGCCAGTTGTTGTGAAAATGCGTCAGTATGGCCTGCTAAGGCCCTTTTTGTTTCTGCAGTTATATTTTTGAATAAAAGCACAATTGTTGTGTTAGATTTGTACCTTTTGTGAAAGTGTTTCTTTGATATTTGGACTTCAGGCTTCATACATTATATAATTTATGCCTACATTTTGTCATCTACTACTAGAATATGAAAAAAGTTTCTGTTTTAACAATGCGTTTACGCAGATTACTGTAGAAACTGAACACACGTGAAATGCGTGTGTTCCAAACAACGATCTATTATTTCCACTTTAAAACTCCACTTCACTCCCAGATAATCAATCAAGGCGTGAGCTGGGAGAAGTTTGTGCACATTCTAAGTCGGTGGGGGGATGGAATAGCCGGCTGCTTGCAGCCTGAGTTTATCAGCACATTTAGATGACAAAAGACGCTGGTGGAGAGGTGTGAACGGTTTTAAGAAGCGATTTAAGGTGGAACGAATCTACGAGTTTTTTCGTAGGCTCTGGTAATTCTAGTTTTAATGTGCCCCTGCCATGATACCTGGCAGTGTTTGAACTGGCACTCCTCGCTGGTGTCGCGTCTCGTCTCGTCTGGTTGTTCTTGGGCTTTGCTGTTCTGTCAGAGGCTTCTATGAAATAAAATGAAGCGATTTGAGAGGAGGCCCGAGGCCTGAGTTGGCGAGTCTTTCTTGTTGCGTTCATTGAGGAGGAGACCACCCAAAAGGGGTGAGTTTTTTTTTTTTTTTTTTTGCTTGTTACTCACTTTTGTTGCATGTGTTGTCACCAACTTAGTTTTTACTGTCACATTTCATTAGAGATTCGCAATTCCTGGTGAAGTGGGCCCAACCTGAATAGCAGCCAACACAACCACAGTGCCCAGGAAGGCTGAGATGAGCGAACAATGAGGATGTGGGTCTTCATTGGTCAGTCCTGCCCAGTCACAGCCCATCCATTGGCTGCCCTGGCACTTCACGTGCAGTTAGTGACGATAGTAGGTGACTGGACGGACAGATGGCCTTAGACGTGGGGAGCTTCAGCAAGCCAAATGTCGGGTCACTGGTGCCGCTTCACCCACTGCCACTGAGTGACTGACCAGGGGATGATGGAGATGAGTGTCCACTTTAGTTCAGAAGCTCAATCCGGCTGATGGGTTCCACTGCCACGCACACGAGGACTTTGTTTGAACCTTCTGGGATGTTGTCAGTGTTTGACCAGATACCCGACTTGCCACGCGTCTGCTTTGCCGTTTTTAATGGGCGTTTTGCTGTATTTCGGGGTGAGATGCCGTTAGAGCCCACTGTGCCTCTGTCCCCCGGGTAGCAGCTACGTAGGGCACCATTTTGGGCCGAGTGTTCTGGAGCTCCTTTGTTGTTTTGGTACATCTGACGCTCGTGTGCACGTAGTGAGGGTCTTAAAGGCCGCTGCGTCTTTGCACATTAAGCAAGGGGGGCGACCTTCACGGCTGACGTCCCTGCTGAGTGAAGGCCGGACCGCCACCAGCGCTTGTGCCCAGATGTGCGTTCAGTCAGGTGTGTCGGTTTGTGGTGTTAAGTGTCTGTCCTGGAAGGGCCCCCCTCAGTCACGTGAATGGACAGGGCCGAGTCACATGGGTCTGTTACAGATTTCTGGGGGTCCTGTCTGAGTGTGGACGAGGCCCCATTCTGTAACTGGGCCGATCCTTCACCTGTAACACTCGTGTGCTACGACCAGTTGAGCCGCAGGCCGTGGTGGGCTCTTGTCTGTGCACCCTGCTGAGGGTGGGCTTCATTACCGGTGACTAGAGTGTCACCTCGAGGACGGAATGCTTTTGACCACCGGGATCATCTTAAGCTGGTGACACGCCGTCTAGTCAGAGGGGACATGAAACTTAACGGCTACAGTTGCTTCTCTTTTAGCCTTATGATGTTAAATTACGTGGCTCAGAATGGCAGGCTCACCCTGGCACACAGTGATGTGCTGTGCCCGTCAGTTCAGATGCAGCCCCCCGCCATAAAACGGGAAGCGTTTCTCTTCTGTTGGTCCTCGTTCCTCGTCGCTGCAGGCCACACGTTGTACTTCATTGGCTGTCCACTGTTGTGCGCACAGAGCTGCCCTCTGTGACGTAAGACAAAGTGGCACCTGCCTGAGGGGCGACTCGTGGACTGGCTAGACTGGGTTACTGGGCATCAGACTACACGACTGTCACTCTCAGCTGGCTGTGATTGTGTGAATGAAATGTGTGACTGAGAGTCGCCGGGCACAAATCGCATGGTGGGACGCAGGAGCTTAAGCCCTGTGTGTGGCACTCGCTGCTCACAATAAACTTTGGTCAGGGCATTGGCTTCACTGATGGCATCCAGTGTTAGTCCCCTTACTTATCCACAAAAATACTAAAGGTTGAAATGAAACTTTGGAAGTTTGCTTTCCCAGTCCTTCACCATAATGAGCAGGAAAAGTTCCCCTTCAGCAGTAAGAGCACAAGACGAAGAAGAAGAAGAAAATAAAAACCATAAAGCCCACCAACTAACTGAGACCTTCAAATGTAAACGTCTTACCGCCGAGGAGAAACACGAGTCACGTCTCACAAACTCGACAACACTGATCACGGCAAACCTTCACACAACTTCTAACGGGGACCCCCAACAACACGTGACGTGACGTGACGCTCGCCGCTCTTTATGACACTCGCTAAACCTCCACGTTACCCCAGAGCAGCAGATCAGTCATTCCCCCCAACCTAAAGCCCCTCACTGTCCGCCTTTCACGGTGCCCACTGAGACACTGCGAGTCACCCAGTCACAAATCCATTCTGGTGGCCCTGAAGTGGCGCGTTGTCTAGCAGCTCGGGTAGGCCGAGATTCTTAGTGCGTTAAACTTGTCAAGTATGGAAGTCGGTGACAGGACTACACAACGGGGTGCTGCAGCTCTGTCCAGAAACACTAAAATGGCGGCCAGCCGCAGGCTCGCTCGCTCGCTCTCACTTGGAGGGCCGCTTCTTCACCCAGCAAATGAAGTGAGTAAAGCAGACCAGTGGGCAAGTGTGACCCTGAAGTGGCGGCTGAGCCGTTGGCAGGGGGGCACACGCTGGGCGATGATCTGTCGGCTTCAGCAGATGTGACTTGAACCCGTGGGCCGTGAGCTCACCTTCCACGAACCCCCCAAGTGCATCTTGGGCTGCTCTGACCAGAGTGGGTGGCAGTGGGTGACAGTGGTCCCAGACTGCTGCCCCCTTTGTGTGTTCTTGTTTTACTCCGGAAAGCAAACCTTTAGAAATGCCAGTAGGAGACCCGGGTGGCCAAGTGGAGGGGTCCTGCTCTAAAGATGCGTGTGTGACAGCGATCAGAGTGGTGGGCACAGCGTGACAGGGCCGATCTCTCACACTTGGGCTGATAAATTAGCCAAAAACATAATTACATTAAAATAATATTTGAACTTAGTTTAACAGTTGCAGGAGTTCCATGTACATTTGTTTGTGTATTTTTATACTTTATTATTATAGTAATGGCAACAGCAGCAAGAACAAAAGCCCACCTAAGCAGGTAAATACCCCCCAGCGACCAGAGAAGCGTTTTAAGTGAAAATAAGAGCCGAGGAAATCCTCGGAATGGGAAGAATCTGCAGAGCCCTGTGGAGTGTAGTCTGGGCACGCAGGTCGCAAGTCGGCTGCCCGTGAAGCTGCTCGTGGCTACAGTATTGTTAGCAGCAGCAAGTGTCCAATCAGGCAACGGAACGACTGGAAAACGTTTGGCCTGTCCTGCCCGACACGTACCTTCAGCGCCAGTCTCTCCTGAGCGGCGTTCCCGTCTTTATTTTCGAGGCGCCTTAGTTATATTTTATGCCATTGAAGGCGACTCTCCCAGTGTGCCTTGCGTGCTTTTACTCCTCCTCACACTTCCTCTTTCGCCTGACCAATCAGGTTGCTCTGAGGGACTGGGCACACAGACCTTGGTATTTTCTCATATTGTCCTCCTTCAGTCCTTAACGCCATTCCAGTGGCGAGTGCAGGCTATGGCTCTGCCGGTGGTCCTCCATGGTGTGTAGTTCATCCAGGAGTTGGCAGGTCAGGAGGTCTTTCCCTGCAGTCACCCGAGTACCCCCACTTGGTCATGTTGACTTTGTCACTGCCAGTCCTGGGGCGCATGTTGGCCAGTCTGGGTCACCGCCAGCGGGTAGACGTTCTCTCACTTTGTGCCATCGATTGTGTTGATGTTTTTGCGCCAGAAGTCCAACCTTGGTGCCGTTGAGTCTACAGGTCTAATTTCTCGAGCATATGAAGCTTTTATGAGGTTTGAGGCGTTTGGCGGCATACGGTGGGGGTCCTCGAGTTGCTTTCGTTTTTCCTGTTTACTCGCTACATTTGTTCTTTTGTCTGGGGGTGCAATGGCAGCCAAGATGTAGAGGGCATTGACGGGTGTCGGTTTTACAGCCCTCATTGAGTTTTCTGGCATGTGATGACCGCTCCCAAACTGGGCACTGCTGTGGCGAGTGCGAGGTCAGGGTGGTAGGGTTGGCTGGTTTTCTGAGGGTGGTGTTAGTTCTCCACGTGAGCTCTGCAGGTCAGGGTCCGGTCGAGGGTGACTCGGAGATACGCAGGGTTCAGATGGTCTTGGAGTTTGTTTGCGTCCCGATGGAAAGCAGTGCTCTGTGTTTTGGTTGGATTTGCTGTCTGATAGTTGAGCGATTCGACAGAGCGGAGTGAAGGACATTCTCGATGGCAGGGTAAGCTTTCTCCTGTGCTGTTACGCCAAGATAGTTGGCATATAAGAAAGTCCTGCTTTTGGGGTGGGTGGACTGATCGCTGGTATAGATTGACTCGGGCGCCGCTGATGGACTACTGAAGTTAAGATTAGGGTAGGGGATGTGCATACCGAGTGACGTGAAGTAGAGCTGGGCACGCTTGGCACACGTGTGAAGCCTTTTGGTCACCCCATGTGAGATTGGCGTTAGTCTGTTTGGGGGTTTCAAGTGAAGTAAATGAATGCACTAAATGTTGCATTGCCGCCATCTTTAAGTGTTTTGGCCTCGTTAGCATTTTAATTAGCAGACATTTTATTTACCACCACGTAAAAAAAGGAGTTTGAGTTTTATCAGGAAATTAGCAACCAACCACTAAAGAGTTAAAGCAGGTCAGGGCAGGGTGAGTTAAAAGAAAATGCTGCTGGTGCAAAGTGTGCTGCCCGCCTTAAGAAGTCGTCCAAGAACAACAGGCGGCATGAAAGTGAATGGGGCCGAGGCTGCCAAGTGTGCCGTGCTGAGTCTGAAAAGTGAGGATTTCAGTCGTCATTCTAATAATGAAAGGAAAATCAGAATCCTGCCGCTTATTTTCCGTTTGCATTAAAGAGCATAAAACAACATTCTGGGATGTCAGGTTTAAGAGTGAAGTGGAACAGAACGGCAGTCGTGTTTAAAAATCAAATGTAGATGGAAAGCGGGCCACGAAAGTCGCACATGAAGGGCTGTGGCTGTGCGTTTACCAACGGTGACAACGAGCCAAGCAGTCAAAATGACAAATAGTGCAGCCTGGCATCACATGTTGCTGGCATTAGTGTGAGGCACAATCAGGTGTCCTCTTTTACCTTCCAGTAACGCTCTCTGTCTGACTGTCACGTGAAGTGGCCCACGTCCACACATTGAGCCATTTGTGTCACCGATGATAAAAAAGGTCACATTTGTGAGGTGGTATTAAATCCAAAAAAAATGGACATGCTAGAGTGTATCCATTGCAGTTTGCTCTGGAGGACACCAGTGGACACAGCTGGCAAGGAGGAAGGCGAAGAAAGCCAGATGGCAGCTGTTGATGTTTTGGCTGGCACTGCTCCCCCAGGAGATGCGTGGGACAGAGAAAGGAGCCAGCGATGGGGGACCGAGACTGCACAGGTCACAGCTGCTGGTCCTCTTCCATTGTTGTTTTGGTGCCGGCCGATGACAACGGTGCTCAGCCCGTGGGGGGGGGGGGAGGTGAATAAAAAACAACCAACCAAACACACATGAACTCTGACCTGACCGCTCTGCTTCCTGTCACATGGCCACGAATCTCATACGTATCCGACCTTGGACCACAAACGGTGACTCGAATCTGATTTGGAAAGCTCGGATAATATCTGTGTCCACGCGGCCTTGAAAACCTCCAACGGAGTCCCCCGTGATGTGAATGTTTTTCTGGTGACCCACCCGGTGTTAAACAGGGCAGGGGGTCCGCTCTGAGGGCCCGATTCCGTTTTGATTTTTTCTGCACTGGCACCATTTGAAGGGGGGGGGCTTTTTAAGAAATGACCAGAGACCAGTAATCCGGTACAATGTGACACTTTATTGGGAGGGTGACTTCTTGATGGCATGTGTGTAAGCATGAAGTGACACTTGATTAGTAAGGAGTTGTTGATGTAAAAATAAAAAGCACTGCAGTCATTCCCAGTTCACTAAGCTGCATATCACCTTATCATCGGGAGCTCCTTTTAGTCCAAATCTATAGATATATAATTCACTAAGGGCATGCCCGCCAACTCTCACCCTCGCTCTCGAGGCATGCGCACTGCTTGCTCATGTGCCCGCCCCCATGTTGATAATTATGTGGCATATGCCACGCCGCGGGTTGGCTAGTATTATTAAATAATCAAAGTCTTAAGTTAGTGAATAACGTTTAGTACTTATTGGTGTGTTATGAGCCTCCATGTAGACCGACACCCTTCATCTAAACTGTCTGCCCCCTACTGGACTTTTAAAATAATCTCGACGTTAAAGATCCAGCGGCGGACTCGTCTTTCTGTAATTCTACAGGTCGCCCGTATCTCGCGTTGATCGTCTCGAGTTCCACATGTTGATGAATGGAGCAGCCATTGGGAGAGACCACGCCGCTCATACGATCCATGAAGTTCAGCCCATGGAGGTGCTTCACGCCGGCCGCTTTGTGCACGCGCTCAGTTTGGTCTTGCTGGCTCCTCTGAAAACCCCAACAGTTGCCCGCTTGCCCAGCCGGATGAGGCACATTGCAGTCCTTATGCACTGCAGCAGCAGCACGGCTGGCCATGTGCTTAGAGGGGAGCGACATTTACTGGAGTTGGCAACGCAACCATGCAGTGGAGCGGGACATGGAGGTGCAAGAGAGGCCAGCCGCGTTGGCATCGAGGTCTCTTCAGGTGGGACTGGCATTCGGCTCTGTCGACAGGAGCTCAGTTATTTGTGATGTAGTGACATGTCATGCAGGGGTCTGCTGAGCTGGATGGCCACGTCAAGGTTGGGGGTACACAGTGCATTGCCGCACCCACCACGGTCACGTCAAGTCAAACTTTACATATAAAGCACAGTTACAGTCAGACCTGAGCCAATGAAAGGATAAGAGAGGCCGAGTGTGTGTGTGTGTGTGTGAGGACTTATGATTATACACACACACACACCCCCATCACAGAACTGCACACATAACCAACCAACACGTAAAGATCAACTCCAAATAGCCAGCACACCCCTTTATCATCACACATCTGAACGTCACGTCAGCCTCTCAAGGGACCGATGACTTTAATGGTGCAGACGTGCTGGGGCTGTGCTTCAGATATTCATGAAGCCTGGTGCCGTCCAAACCCGTGGTCTTTTCCAGAAAGTCCTGGTTTTCGACAGCGCTCTCTTTACCGATGAGAGCTTCTGTTGTTATGTGGCCAGGAGGCAAGCTTGGAGCTCCCCGCCATGTCCAGTGCAGACAGTTTATGGGTGACGTCGGGATTAAAGGACAGTTCTGAGCCGCGCTGCTGTTGTCCTGTAGGAAGTCCGCACATCTGATTTAAGTGGTCACGCCAGTTCGTGTGAAGCAGTAAGGCAGGCGCTTTATCCACGGAAAGTCTTAATGGGCGCATTAGTGACATCTGCTTCATCAGACGCCAAAAACGAAGATGAGCACAAATGTACATCTAGAAAGTGAGTAGGCTGGAGATTGACGAGGTCCATGTGGACACTTTAAGAATCGATGTCAAATTGTTGAAACAGAAAATAACGATTAATTGGAAAATGGACGTTTTGGCCCAGGGTTAGGGTTAAATATGAAGAGCTCAACAAGGGCTTCTTGGGGTCCCATCTCGGCCACCTGGCCCACCCAAATGAGCCCGTGTGGCTGCTCTGACATGACGGGTTTGTTCAGAGGCTCATAATGTGCCACGGTGACCGGCGATGAAGAAGCACTTTGGTGCTTTATTAAAGATTAGAGACGCCGAGCGATTGTTGTGATTTTTGCTGTGTTACTTTTTTTTTTTTCTTCCCCAAATAGGACTGTCAGGTTGAATGTCACAGTCTGTCATTCACACACCTGGGGCTGGTCATGTATGCTGGGGCCTCCTGCCGACACGGGGCCTTCAGGGCCTACGCCTTTGTCAGATAAGATCTGCCGTTTCAGTGGCCACTCCTCTATGGGCCTCTTTGAACGTTCAAAGAAGTGTAAGGAGAGCAGCACTCCATGCCAACAGGCTCACCAGGCCTCATTCGGGCAGAGAGCCCACCATGCCATGGCAACGTTTGTGTCCCTTTAAGTTTCGAACTGTGCCCCAGGTGCTTGTTGGAGAATCTATTTTGAGATGAGAGTTGGAGTCCACCGTGCTGGTCAGACGATACCGAGAGCGGTGGAATCTGTTGAAGCGTCACAGAGGGTCTCGGGCAGATTTGACCAGTCTATCAAGACGGTGACTTTAAAATGAGTTCATCAAGACCACGGGGACAGAGCAGGAAACTTGTGAAGGGCGAATGTCACACAAAGAGAACTGCAGACACAAGTGACCAGGTAGTGTGGTGGGCAGGAGGACTTCAGGGACGTTCACAACTCGCCTTGATGTCATTTTGATGGGACTGAGTGGACAGGGGGGCTGACATTGACAGAATTTCATTTCTCTCATTTAATGTCCCCGCAGGGTGACTGTGGTATAAAGCAGGTTCTAAAGACACAGCCTGGCATTTTGTAGGGCTCCGAAGTGAAGGAGGTTGTTTCCACAAGCCCTCCATGGGGCCAGAGGCCTGGCACAGCTTGGTGTTCATCGCCTTTTCTAAAACTTTTCCTTGTCATTGTCACTGTTCTTGGTCTCCTTCAGGTAAACAGACGAGAACCGATGGAAAGTCGTCCTGAATTAAAAAAGAGACCAGAAGTGCCCTCATGTCCAGCTTCAACCCTCTGCTGGTAGCCGTGCCGTCGTGTTGCGTCTCGCCAGACGTTTTACCACCTTAGTGAGGAGGACATGTGACGTTTGGCTTGTCTTCTCCTTAAGTGGAAGGGCGGGATAAAGCAAAGGGGCCGTGATGAAGTAGCCTGATGAGCAGAGGGCCGTGCCCACGTGCTGGTCGAGCCTGACCTGGCTAGCTGGGTCACCATCGGTACGGGCTTTAGTGCTGGCATTCATGAAGGGTCCTGAGGAGTCTGGGAGTGGCACGTGCTGTTCACGCTGTCCTGTAGCCCAGAGCGGTGGCCATTTTGCTTGGTGGCACCCGCCATGTTTTTGGCTTTCCTAAATCCACACAACAGTCGCCTGCACAGCCAGCGGTCTTCCTTCACCCGCTCCTCTCGGACTGGTCACGCGCTCGCCACAGTGTCCTGCTGGCCTTAAAGGCACTGCTTCCCTCCCTAGGTGGGTACTTTACAGGTTGTGCCAAGATGGCATTTAGAGCTCATGCTGGTAGAGCTTGACTGACTCTGACGACTTGTTTCAAGTAGGTGCTCCGTTGAGTCACCAGTAACGTGGGGCAGGGCCGTCTTGACACATGGGCATTCTGGGCTGATGCCCCATGCTAATCTCTGTGTGCTGTGACTTGCTGAGTGGTTGTGCACTGCTTTGCCCTGGGGCCCATGATGCTGTTAAGACGGCCCTGACGTGGAGCCCCTCATTCGCCTGGCAGGATGTCAGTTAGGGGTGGTATGTCATGTCGTTTACATCGAGGCGTTGCTCTGATTTCTGAAGGTCAGAATCAGATTTGTACCTTAATGGGGGTCCTTCATTAACGTGTCAAGCTGCCCTTTACGTGTCCCACATCTTGTCACCTTGAGGCTGGCCGAGTTTTGCAGGTCTAAAGTTGCCGCGCCCTGGTGGCCGTGTGAATGTTTTCATGGGGCCGCGGTCTCCGCCTGTCACCGGGTTGTGACTGACGTGACATTCTGGACCGCCAAGCCCCTCTCCTGTCCATGCTGGCTGCTTCATATGCACTCGTGAACTTTCGGCTGAGCTCTCATTGGCCGTCGGCCCTTCAGACCCGCCCTGCGACTTAAGACAGAATCAAACCTGCTTGACCGGTCACACCGCATTACTGGCTGTCACAGCCGTGTGACACGACTTTCTAAGATTAAGCGAAAGGAGGCCACAGCCTCGACTGTCAGTAGCAGGGTGGGCTCCGCGATGGGGCTGCCCAAACCACAGTGCACCCCAGGCTCTTCTGGCCAATCCCGTAGGTGACGGGTCCATTGCATGTTCGCCCTGCGCCCCGATGAGTAAAGACTGGACCACCGGGTGCTCCTTGATGAGCTCTGAAACAAAGAAGTCACTGGGTCCTTGCTAACTCTCCTGTTAGGGGTCATGTGACCCTACCAGAGGGCAATGGCCCCCCCCAAGGATCATCGGAACACCCAAACTGTTTGTGGAGTGGCACACACACCCATTGCTTGTATTTGTGACTCCTTGGGAGTTTCTGAGCGGAATGGGGTGGGCCTTTAAACGTCCTGTGTCACTAGAAGACAGCGGGCAGGCTGGCACTTTGGTGCCCATATCGTGACAGAGCGGGGCAGGTTCTGTTCTTGGCTTTTATAGGTGAAGGGGCTCTGCGTGGCCATCATGGCATCCTGCCCACTGGCACCTGAACTGGGAGAACAAAGAGAAAGACAGAGGGGGCGGGGAGAAGACTGACCAATCACATTAGAGCATTTTGAGCTCAGTTTGCGAGTTCACCTCACTGATAGGCTCAGTTCACGCAGTGCAAGGCGTGTCCTCGTAAAATGGAGTTTTCAGTTCTCCTCAGCCAACCGGGCGCAGTGGGGGCGGGGGCACGGATCCGATTTGTAAGTGCGCAGCACGGGACGCCAGCCGAGGGTCCGACATACAGTGTCACACAGGAGGGCCTAACAAAACACGAGGCTTGTGAGTCAAGCCTGGCAAGATCTTTCTGCTGTTCGCTGGTGGGGGGCACTTGGTGGGAGTCTGCCCTGTTCCCACAGGCGCCACCAGTAGGAGGGTGAGAGCGAGTCGGCTGCTTGGTAGTAAGTGTCCGTGTTTGACGTGGCTTAACGTGCGCCTTGCTTGCTGGTTTTGGCATAAATGAGGGGTCAAGGGGGGACCAGGACAGCATCAGGGGCACAAGGGCACTGTGGAGGCTCTTAGTGGGCGAGTCCGCATCATTAATGACAGTACAAGCTAACAGTTCAGCGTCTCAAACGCACGCCCACTGAAGTGACGTGAGGCCACCAGGCGGTGGCACAGCGTATCGTTGAGCATGCGGTCAAATCGTCAGCTGAGTGTCTGCGCCCGTCATTCTGACTCTGTCTGATCTGAGGCTCCGGGTAAGAAGCACCGGAGCCTGGCATGAAGGCGCTCCTAATTGTGCCAGTGGGCTGAAGGGCAAGTCCATCTGCTGTTTTTGGTTTAATCTTACAAGTGCAGTTGGCGACGGGATGGCAGAGGGCCGCGTTTTGTCACTTGTAGCGGTGGGAGGGAGCGAGCGAGCGACTCAGAAGCTCGTCTGTGTGAGCCACACAGGTTTGGTTGGTCATGAAGAGTTGCGTCTTGATGCCCCCTCACGTGGCACAGAGTTTGCTTCCATAATCGTAAAGTGCAGGAGCAGTCGTGTTGTGTGACACCCCCAACAGAAGCAGCAGCGCCCGCGGGTGTTTTAGACCTGGCAAACAGAAGAGCGGCTCGTCGGTCTGGCACGGCGTGTTCTCCTCGTACTGTGGGCACTTCACCGGGCATGGCCGTTGGCTGCCAGAAAAGGGGGGAGAGAGCACCCGAGACTTTGGAAATGTCGTGCAGCCTGACAAATGCGACATCCCCTCTGACGTTGGTCATGTGACTGTAAGTGCGGTGCCCGCCAGCAGCCCACCCACTCACCGCCCGTCTGTCCGTCTCCCCACAGGTTCCTGCTGTGTGCGGCCGGCAATCGCGTGCAAGTGCTCAGCACACAGAGCCTGGAGTGCCTGCACATCCTAGAGGGGCACAGCAGCCTCGTTTCTGGGCTCGTCCTGAACCCCGCCAATCATCTGCAGGTGAGTGGGTGGCCTCTTGGGGGGGTATTTGGGTGGTCTTCCTGACTTTTCTGACTTGCCGTCTCCCCCACAGCTCTACTCCTGCTCTGTGGATGGCACAATCAAGCTGTGGGACTTCACCGATGGACTGCTCATGAAGGTGCGCATCACACCACGGCCTCACTCTGCATGCCCAGGTTGGCATGACGTTTCTCACTCATGGCACGCTTGTTCTTTTCCAGACCTTTCACACTCGCTACGAGCTGCTGGCCCTTTATGCCTCGGCTGCCCACCCAGGCGTCC
The DNA here is from genome assembly GCA_026402145.1 of Polypterus bichir lapradei. Taxonomy (NCBI): domain Eukaryota; kingdom Metazoa; phylum Chordata; class Cladistia; order Polypteriformes; family Polypteridae; genus Polypterus; species Polypterus bichir. The sequence goes on from JANRMT010062814.1 coordinate 634,113, forward strand.
TCTTTGGCAAGATCCCCGTGAACAATGAAGAAGCCTCAGGTAGTTAAGGGGCAGGAGGTGGCGCTGGCCAGCCTATCTTGCTTTGCCCCTGTGCCCATTCTGACCTTTCTTTTTTTACTTCCAGGGCTCTTCCAGCTGGTTGCACTGAGGCTTCCCAAGTCATCGAGGCAGGAGGAGGACATCGCCGAGTTGTCCTTCGTCTTGATGGATGTCAGCCCGTCCCCGGGGGCCACGTGCTTCAGTAGCAGGGTTTGTAGTGGCACAAGGGTGGCAGGGGGGTCAGCACGACGGGCACACACCCTGACTCGCTCCCTTCTCATTGTAGGGTGAATACATCGCCTCCGTCAAGGACCTGAGGCTCCTCGTCTATTTCTTCTCATCACAGAAGGCTTTCAGGTAGGTGCCCGCCCCGGTCACTGTGCCAACTGTGTAGGTTTTTTGTGCCCCCTAACGTGTTGCCTTTCTGCACAGCTTCTCTCTGAAGGCCACCGGCAAGAAGGAAGTCAATAACGTCTTCACCTGCGTGGACTGCCACCCCAAGGAGGACTGCATCGCCACTGGCCACATGGATGGGAAGATCCGTCTGTGGTGGGTGGCACTTCTGAATGGGGGGGCACCATTGGAGGAGTCGCTTGCTCAAGGGCTGCTTTTTCTTGCAGGAGAAACTTCAACCAGAAGAAGACGTACACCTACTGCACCATGCACTGGCACCACAGTGCCGTCAGCGACCTGGCATTCACCCCTGAAGGTGAGGTGGGGTGTCTGTGTGCCTCTCTGTTGCCAGTGCGCCATGCTCATACCCACCTCTCTCTGTGTCCTCACAGGCACCAATCTGCTGAGTGGCGGCGTCGAGTCGGTGCTGGTGCAGTGGCGCTATGATGAACCCCAGAAGAGAGACTACTTGCCACGACTGGGGGGCACCATCGAGCTTGTGGCCGTCTCTCCTGACGGGTCCCTGCTCTGCACCTCTCACAGTGACAACAGTAAGTGTAGGGTCCCGCGCCCAGGGGTCCGACCTGTCGGGCACACACTCTAATGCAGCTGCTTCTTCCCACAGAGCTGACCATCATCCACAGCAGCCTGAAGGTGGCATCTGTCGTCCAGGGCCTGATCAGAGGTGCGTGCCCACCTGTCGCGCACAGGCGTCTCGTTTGTTGGCTTGGGCATATTCTGATGCGTTCCTTTGTCTGTTCACACAGGTGGCACTGTGAGGGCGGGACTGAACTTCGACCCCCGTAGCCGGGCGCTGGTGATGAATGGGCAGCCCGGTCACCTGCAGTTCTACTGCCTGGAGCGAGACCAGCAGCTGTACAGCGTGAGTACCCCTTCTGTTGAGAGCTGGCATCGTCCTGCCGGGCTGTGCTGATGCCCTGCGCCTTTTGTTTCAGCTGGACATCGTGCAGCAGGAAATCATCCACGAGTGCGGCCTGCAGCAGTTTGAGGTGGCACATGTGGCCTTCGATGTCAAGGGTGCTTGGCTGGCAACGGTGGAGGAGAGGACTGGGAAGCGGTCAGATGTGGAGCTCTGCTTGAAGCTGTGGGCATATGACGAGAGCTCACAGAGGTGGGTGGGCGTCCGTCCGTCCGTCCGTCCGTCCAGCAAGTCGGGCAAGGTGGCACATCCACTGGATCCCACTGACCTGTGCTCTTTGAATCCTCAGCTTCACTCTGAACACGACGGTGATGACTCCTCACGACGACCACGTTGTGGCACTCTGCTTCTGCCCTGGCAGTGGTACACCCATGTTGGTCACGGCGGGCAGTGATGGCTGCTTCAAAGCCTGGGTGCTGGGCTTTGATTCGGATGAGGAAGGTAGGTGTGGTTTGGGGGTGTGGAGGATGGGTCATGCCACCTGCCGTCTCTGACTGTTGTGTTTGCTGGCAGGACCAAAACCCGGGTGGAGCTGTGACTTTGTTGGCACTTACCATGGACTCGGTGCTGCCACCTGCTGCTTCTCTCAGGATGGCTCCATTCTCGCTGTGGCCTTTGAGCAGATTGTCACGGTGTGGAGCCCACTGTCCTGGGAGCTCCTGGCCACATTCTGCCAGCCTCCGGGGCACATCAGGTGAGCATACTGAAATTAGGTGGCAGTGATGTGGCACTTGTCCTGCCCGCCTTCACCTGTGACCCGGGTTCCTCTTCTTGCAGAGAACTGTGCTTCGGGAGGCAGAGCTGTGCCAGGTACCTGTTGGGTAGCACCAGTGCCAACTTGCTGTGCTGCTGGGACCTGCTAACCTGCACATGTAAGTGTGGCACATGTTGTCTGTTGTGCCCGCCCGCCCCTTGGCTCCCGGCCACTCATCCCGTTCTCTCTCTTTCAGTGCACTGGAGTGCCAAGCTCAACGTTGTCGTGCTCAAGGGTGACCCCTGGAGTGAATATGTGGCGGCGTTCGCGCATGCAGCCGACGTCACGGACTGTAAGCCAGGGATTATGGAAAGGGCATTGCCGGGGTGGGCGACGAGCTGGGTGGTCCGGTTCAGAGAGTGGCCGGCGTGGACCTTGTCAGCTGACTAGTTTCTCCTCTCCAGTGTTTGTCTTCAAGCCCAGCGAGCCGCGGCCCACCTACGTGCACAGGGAGGTGTGCCATGGGCAAGTTCTGCATGCCATCTTCACCCTCCGAGACTCCGTGGAGGACACCTGCCCCTGGCTCAGCAGATCCTGCCTCTACCTGCTCACAGAAAATCTGGTAAGGGTCTGAGTGGTGTGGGCATTCCTGCCCTGCTTGACCCCCTTCTCTGTTATGGTGCCAGTCTCATGTGCCCATCCTTTTGTCCCTTGAAGGAGCTGTTGCTGCTTTGTACCCGAGCTGAGGAGGAGCGACGTGCCATGTCCTGCACCACACTGGTAGGTCCTGTGCCACTGCTGTACCCCACTGGGGGCTGCTGTGCCACCTGCTGACATCCACCTCGTGTTTCAGGGTGCCGCCACCGATGATGCCTTGGCGACGCCGTTCTCCATGCTGCTGCAGCGGGTGGGCATGGTCGCCCAGGAGGAGCGTCGCCCCGCTCACCCGCAGCCTCCTCAGAGCTCAGTTGCTGTCCGTGAGGTATGTGCTGCTTGGGGAGGGTAATTGGGACAGTGCCTGGCATCCTAAACCCCACCCCTCATTGGCCTCTTGTGCCTTTCAGTTGTTACAGACCCCCGCACACATCCTGCCAGCGGCGACCTTCCTCTGCACCCTCTTCATCAACTCCCTGCTCATCTCCAGGAGTGACAAGTGAGTGCCCTGACCAGTAGGGGGTGCTGTCAGACAGGCTAGGCGTTGCCCACTTTTAACTGCCCCCCGTCCCCTTTTTTTTTTTTTTTTTAGGGATGAATCAAATATGGAGCCTGATGACAGTGACAGAGAGGAGGAAGAGGATGATGACACTGATGTGGACATGGCCCCCTGTGAGCCCCAAAAAGTGCCCACCTTTACTGACGGGACACTTACTTTGACCAAAGTGCAGGAGAAAGAACTGAGGAAGGTGCGCAAACTGGACTTGAGCTGGCTCACCGGCTCCTGAGAGTGGCACTGCCACACGCTCCACAATAAAGGTGACTGTGCAAAAAGCTGAGTGCAGCAGCGTCTCCTACCTGCGGGTCACGTGACCAAGGGCTTCAGGTGTGCTGAGTCAGGCGTCGTCAGGTGGCCTTCTGACCCCCCCGTGTGCAGAAAGTGCTGAGTCACGTAATGACACACTGAAGTGGCACCGGGAGAAATGGGGAGGGGGGGGGTGGTTTGTTAGGTGGGCCTGCCAACACACCTGCAAGATGGAAGTGCCGTGCTGGGGGTCACCCAGGGGGTCCAGTTGGTGTTGGAGGGGCCCACCCTACGTGTCTCTGTGGCCGTTCAGGTGCCTGCAGCTGCGTAAACACGAGGAGGAGGATGAGGCCCCCTTTGAGGGCAGGGGTGGGCGGCGACGTGAAGCATTCAGACAAGGCGGCCAGTGGGAGTGAAGTCCTTTATTAGCACGTGACGCTGCCGCGCGCTGGAATGTGCTGCCGGCGCACAGGAAGACCCCACCTCGGAGCGTCCGGCGCTCGCTGCTCACTGCCCGCTGCCCGCAGTCCGAGTCCGCTTCCACTTCACAGCAGCGACGAGGGCGGCCATTGTCACTGCCACCGACGTAGAAAGACACCACACCGAGAGAGATGCACACGACAAGTCCAAAGCCCCAAAAGCGCCTGTCCACACGAGGGGTTCGCCGGCTGCCCCCCCTACGCCTTCTCGCACTCGTCCGCCGGCTGCCCCTCGCCCGCCTTCTCTGGCGTGCAGCAGACAAACAGGCGGCTCCGGAGGCTTCGGTAGGCATAAGTGAAGTACATGATGTGGCCCACTGCCACGAAGGAGAAGGAAATGAGGACGAGCAGACCGAAGGCCTCGGGGTTGGGCGCCAGGATGACCATGATGAAGTGCAGGAGGTCCATCAGGTAGTTCATGGAGTTCTGGACGCCGTTGATGATGCCCCTCTCCGACTCGATGACGTTCTCCTGGATGAGCTGGGTCACCGTCAAGTCGAAGGACCACAGGCCTACAAGACAGCAGAGTAGCTAGTTAGTCTGTGCTTGGCGCTGCCCGTCCCCCCACACACACACACCCCTTCCCCCTTCCTTACCGAATCGGGCAGCAATGACTCCGGCAAACAGCAGGCTCACGGACACGTAGGACTCGACCTCTGGCATCATCTCGTCCGGGGCCGCGGTGGAGACGTTCATCCAGCCGTAGGGCTCGGTGCTCGCTGGGGTCGCCTCTGGCAGCGAGGGCTCGCCTATCAGGTGGCGCAGCAGGTCTTTGAAGGGTGACACGCTCAGGTCCAGGGGGCTGCCGGGCATGAAGACTGAGACGACGCACAGCACCAGACAGGAGAGCTGCAGCATGCCCGAGATGAAGCCGGTGCGCACCAAGCCACAGCACTTGCGGATCCGCGTGAAGCCCACTGTTCCCAGGATGCCCGTGATGGCCGAGGCACCCATCAGGAGACTCAGGATGGAGCCGTTGAGGCCTTGGGTGTAGGCGTAGCCGGTGGTGATGCAGTCAAAGCCCAGCACGGTCATGTAGAGGAATGCCAGCCCCATGCCAGCCAGGAAGATGGACTGATTGTAGTAGGCCACCCATCCGTTACGGAAGGTGCGGAATGGCTCTGCCACCTGCTGGCAGCACCCTGCTGCGGCCGGGGCCTCTTTGGCCAGCTGGCCATTAGCGTCCAGCTCTGGAAGGGAAAAAAGAGAAGAAGGGAGGAGGTCACCTGACTGCTGCCTAGTCACAGCCCGGAGATGCCACTCTGTGGCCGTGTCGCTCACCTTTACCAGTGCTGAGCTGCTGGAGCTCCTCGCTGCTCTCGGCATCTTTCTTGCCACCCTTGACTGCCAGGGCTGGGGTCTTGCGATACACCAGGCGCAGGAGGTAGTACTCGAGGCACATGGAGCACAAGTTCCAGCAGGAGATGAACACGCAGCCGATGAGCGGCGAGCCGAAGGTGATGATCTGCCCCACCGCCATGGGTGCCAGGATGTTGGTCAGCTGGTCGATGACCCGTACGGTGGCATTCATATCTGTAGGGCGAGTACAGTCAGAACATGAGCCCCTGGCAAAGTGCCCTGCCCAGGTGCTGCTTGTTAAAGACCAAGGAGCCTGAGGCTTGACAAGCTGTGCCAACGGGCAGCAATTCTGCTGAGGCAGACCGCAGACAGGGAGGAAGTGGAAGCAGCTGACCCCCCCCCCCCCATCTTATAACCACACACACACACTTACTTGCAAGCCGGTTGCGGTTCTCTCCAGCCACCACGATGATCCAGTCTCGCTGGATGGTGATGCCCATGGCGGTGCTTGCCAGGTTGGCCACATTGGCGATGGTGATGATGAAGATGTAGCAGACGGTCTGTGAAGGTGGACAGCAGGGAAGTGTGAGAGTGGCCGGGCTGTGCATGTGGACACACTTTAGCAAACAAGGCCACTGTGACCTTTGACCTACATTGAGATGCCAAGCACAGGACCTTGACCTGCAGGCTGGAGAATGTCCTGCCAAGGCAAACACAGCTGTGAGCCCCCACCACCAGGCCACTTACCAGAAGCCAGCCGCCCAACAACACGTTCAGCTGAGCCTTGTACAGGAAGACCACCATGAGCAGGACCCCGCACAGGATGACCGACGTGTTCTGGACCACCAAGGAGGTTTGGGCCACTGGAAGAGAGAAACAAGAGCGGGCACGTCGAGTGACAACAGATGGTGTGAAACCCAGGCGGCCACAAACCTCCCTCAGGCCCACCTTTGATTCTGGGGTTCTTGTCCACCCAGTCACCGATGACGGCTCCCAAGAGCAAGACGGAGGCAGAGACCACCAGCCCGTACAGGGCGGTCAGCAGCAGGCTGTTGCCATATAGTTCAACCAGAAAAACGGACACCGCAAAGTGCCACATCCTGTCACCCTGTGGTGGAAGGGAAGAGCCAGCGTGAGTGACAAGTGACCTGTTGCTCCTTGGGTCCCATCGCCAGCCAGCCAGCCAGCCAGCCAGCCGCACAGATCTGGCACTCAGTAGCTGTGCACCCTGGCACTTTCACCTTTGGTCACACAGGCACACCTGTGCACGCTCGTTACTGTGACACACACACTCACACTGTGTGACCTGTGCACGCTCGGTACTGTCACCCTTTGTCGCACGCACTGTCATCCTCTTGTCACACTCACCCAGGTGGAGAGCGCGTGGCCCACGTAGATGAGGAACCTGGCCGAAGTGAAGAAGTCCGCCAGAGTTTCTGCAGGAGAGGACGACAGGAGGGCAGGAGGTGAGTGGCGGAGGGGGACGAGGAGCGAGAGGGGAGAAGAGACAGGAGGAGGCGGGGGTCCGCTCGGCTTACCGCTCCGGCGCTGGCTCTCCATGTCGCCGCTCCGCTTGTCTGTCACTCGTCCGTGTCTTGTGCGTCTCTTTGGGGGTTTTTCGGGTCGTCGCGGTGCGCGGGTCTTTCCGCCCGTAGCCAGCACTGTAGCTCAAGTCGGAAAGCTGCAGCGCACCGCGGCTGTCCGGTATTTACTCGCGCGGCCCACGTGACCGGGGGGGCGGGCCCGAGCGGACTTGTGGGCGGGTCTTTGGGGTGCGCTCAGCTGTGTGTCAGCATGAGTCTGTTTTCCCTTCGCGTCCCAAAATATTTTTGTGGGGAAAAAAAAATACACGAGTGACGTCAGTGGGCAGCCCGAGGCCACTAATCCCGGTGATGCCAGGCTGCAATGGGGGGGGGGGGGGGAGGGAACCATCTGGAGGTGGAGCACTTGCCAGCTTCTCCCCCTGCCACCTGCCCCTGACACGGTGACCAGTGGTCTCGTGCCGGCGGCGGTCACCACCGTTGTGTGTCACCAGCATGTCCTGAGAACAATAAACACAAGAAGCGGGCATGGATGATGGGCAGATTGGGTGTGACCACGCGCCCCAGACTTACCTGTAATTAGGAGCAGATGCTGAATTCCTGGGCTTGTCACTCGCCCGTTTGGGCACATTACCTCAGCACGAGTGCGGTCAGCCTAAGTCACCTGGCCAGCCGCATCCTCCCCATTGTGGTGACCGTGGCTTTAAGCAGATAATTGACAAAGAGCCCCTCCAGCGTGCTGGCAGATCCAAAGCGGAGGCCTCTCCTAATCCGGCTGCCTTTCGTGGTCAACAGCACATCTCGTAGCAGGCAGATCCACACCTGGGCACAGTCGCCCTGCCGATGCCACACATACTCAAATGAACACAAGCATCTGATGCCCTCTGTTTTTGCCCACCGTCGTGATGACCAGAGCCACCCATGACTTCGAACCCCAGTCCCATCCGCTAAGCTGGTGACCCTCTTGAGTCCCTGAGCTCCTGCTGCCAGCTGTGAACTAAGAGTGGATTTGCAAATTATTATGAAAGGCGCTATATTAAGGGGACGGTGACTGGATTGTCATGCTGGAGCCTGCTGTTGGCCCCCTACTGTTCTGTGCTGCCCTGTTGGCTCCCAGGGACGTCGGCAAACACGCAGCTCAAAAACAACTCGGCGCCAGTTCACCTTCTGCCCCCTGAGAGGAGCCACACAAGCCTCAGCCTGCCCGCCTGCCTGCCTGCCTGCCTGCTTGGTGTGCGCAAGATGCCGGGGGCTCAGACTGGACATAGTTCAGCTTTAGGGGGTGTCATCCCTTGTATTCCACTGGGAGGCCATGTCAACTCTGAGCCTGCGGGGACACCCTGACAGCACACGCTGGTCATTGCCCCTGCCCTGGCACTGCCAGCCTGCATGTTACGAAGGCCACGTGACACTTGGCAGCAGGCCGTGTGGTGCAGTGACAGGTCAAAGTGGACGCTGCGGCCAGCTCTGCAGGCTCACTGAGAGTTTGGTGGGCACCATGTGCATTTAAGAGTCGGTGCCCAGCACGGTTTCAGTGAACAACGACTGGCATGTTAGCTTTGGCCAAAGTGGCTGCAGGAGATCAAGGCAGGCAGAGACTTGGCCTTCCCTGGCGCTCTCTCCCTGTACTCCTTCCTCCTGCCCTCAGCTTGTGCCCCTCTCCCTGCCCACAAGTGCTGAGCCGCTGGCCACTGCTTCCACTTTGCGTTACTGCAGTTCACATTTTTACAAGCTGTGCATTTCCGAAAGTCGTCTTGTGAGCAGTAAAAGTGCTGATATGGAGTCACGTTCACGTCAGCTGGCCGGCGTCTCGACTTGGGGGGGAGTGTAGGGCTGGGACTTCAGTGACAAACCAGAAGAGATGGGGCTGCAGGCCAACTGGGTGCGCGCAGGGTGGGCCGAGCCACTTATCAGCTTCAGTGGGATGATGGTGGCTGTGGGACAGTGGTAACAGACGAACGTCACCGCTACAGATGAGCGGAGGACCCCAACTGGCTGGCCTCATGCTGACCACACTGCCTTAATGGTCTCTTCCTTTGCACCCCATTATGCACCCTCCTCTGCTGGATTGCTGCATGCCAGGACTCTGCCCTCCATCATGCTGGCACGTACCCACGTTCGGAAGTCATAATCTGAAATTCTTTTCCTAACTGATAAAGAAGAGCCATAAAACGGTGGTGCAGGCACGTGCCCCTGGCTGGCCAGCTCCCAGAAGTAAAATGTGCCCTTCACTGTCCCTGACTTGGGAAGTGCCCATTGGGGTAAGGGCTCAGTGAGGACAGGACAGCAAATCCAATGCGCAGCTTGTGATGCTTCCTTCTGGAGGTCTTCATGTCCCAGCTGGCATTGGCCAAGGCCACTCATGTGGAATTTAAACCCTTGATGGTGCCGGGCCTTGGGGCTCAGTGTTGGCATTGCTGTATCTTTTGTCAGAATTATCATGTCATTCATGTCTTATGGCCACTAAAAAGTGTCCCCTTACCTAGTGGCCACGCACTTTGAACTTGTCCTCTCCTGAGATTTTATTGCAGAAGGCAAGCATCACCCTCCCGGAGACGGTAAGGAACGGTTGGCATAAGCTTCTGCCATCAGCCTGGGCTCCAGCCCAAAACGATAAGGGGGTGTCTGAAATACCAGGTGGGGCATGGCATAATAAACAGCATACTCGATAGCGTGGGGGTGAGGGTTAGCCTGGCTAAACGAGACCCTGCAGCAGGGTGTGCCCTCCACAGGGGTGCCAGCCCTGACCTCCAGTGCAATGGGAAGATGTGACGAGTCAATCGGGTAAACTGGGCACCCATTCGTGGCCGCCTGAACATCACCTCCCGTGGGCAGCCACACTGCTTTGTCTGCGCCTATGGAGCTCGTTAAGGGCAGCTGGCAGTGCCCACAACTGCCAGGCAGAGCCAATTGGCGAACGTTCACTGCTGCTGTCGCCAGGGCCTCTGCTGTGGACGACCAGCGTGAATTTGTGAATGAAGGCCCCACGTAAGTACACGCTGATGAATACCTGCCGCCACAGGCAATGCCGCTCAGCCCGACAGACCCGCCGCTGACTGCAAGAAGATGCAAATACAAACTTCAGAGAACGCAACTTCTGAGCCGCCGATTAAATGAAACACTCCGATAGGCTAAAAAGCCGTCGATCAAGGTTTGGTCTCCGCCCACTTGACCGAGACACTCCTCATTGGTTGACTGCGAGCTTCCTGGCGCTCAAGTTCAGCGGCTTATCGCGCAGTAGAACGCGCCCTCGTAGCTGCGCATGTGCGGGCAGGATCAGGCCTTCCGGTTGCTGCTATCGCCGAACGCGTGGAGGAAAACCGCCGGCATGTCGGGGAAAGCGAGAGACCAGCGACGGGATGAAACGGTAAAGAAGGTAAGGCGCTTATCCCGTTCCGTCTCGTCTCGCGCGCCTCTGCCCGAGAACAGGTCCTCTAATACGCCTCCATCTTCAAACGTGCAGGTTAAAGAGCAGAAGGTCGTGCTGGATGAGCTGTCCAACCTGAAGAAAGGCAGGGTGAGTGACCGAGGCGAGCGTGCGAGTGCACCGTGTATTATATGGGAGTCCGAACGAGCAAGTCACTCTCCGATGTACACTTCTGTCGTTAGCCGAGTCGCCGTTGACATCTTTAAAGTCCTAACTGTCGACCCAGCGTGCCGCGGAACGTCAAACTTTATGCAGACTCCGACGTCAAGAATCGTTTTGTCCTTCTGCGAGTCCTCGGGAAATTCCCAGTTTAAAAAGGATTGGAGAATAGTAAGGGCACAGTGCCGCGACATCTGGCATCAGCGGGGACCAAATGGACTTGAGAGGTGGTTTTATTTGCGGAACAGAGAGCCCATTTGTGGTTTGTCCCGAATGTCGTGTCAGGCCACCTCAGGGCGTTCGTCTGCACACATTAAAGCAGTTTAGCGCAACACCAGTAGAACACGCACACTCCAGACAGATGTCAGCCAGCATAGTGGTGTCCAGTCCTGCATCTGGCAAAGTGAGCCATCAACACCTGCCCAGCACCGCAGTGCCAAGAGGCAGCCCAGCTGATTGTGTGTGTGTGTGTTTCACTAATCGTTAGGTGGCGGGGTCAATCCACATGGAATCAACGGAGGCCTCTACACTAACCGTCTCTCATTTCCTTTTGTGGAAATGATTTTGTTATACCCAATAACTGGTGTGCCCACAACATTTACGCTCGTATCTTTTGTTAGTTGAGATTTGGAGGCTTTTGTGCTGTAGAACTACTCTGACCCTGTGTATCTCCACACTCAACCACTTCAGATCCTTCAAGTTTTGTTAGGCATTACAGGTTACTGTTCGTCTTTAGCAAATGGGTGTCAGTCTGAAAAAAATCAAACTTCTGAGGCATTAAATGGGAGGAAAAAACAACACTGCCCTGTCTGGATTTTAACTGTGTATTGGTCCTGTGTGACAAAGTCTGCCATAAAAAGAACGATTCCAGTGCCAGGAGCCTGGCATCATTAGCAAAGGCACAAACTATGAAACGGGTGCCCTAAACCCCACACATGACATGTTTTACTACAAATGCACTTCTAATGTAATGACAGGTCTGTGTAGTACAGCTGTCAGAATGTTTCTGTAAATTCATAAGCGTGTTTTATGTGTAAGCAGTCGATGTTTTCATTCTGCAAAACTCAGTTCTACACCCTAAACAAACTGCAAAGACATTTTGTGTACTTAATGTGGAAAAGGACATCGGTGTGGTGTTCATTTGGGTGCCCGCCCTGCCTGCCTGTTGATGTAAGTGGGGCATAAACGATCTTCAGGGTACGCACAAGAGGAGCCCAACAAATGCCATCATCTGCTTTTACTGGGCCAACTGTGAGCCTCGGTGGGCCATGAGGATGCAGACGTCTGACATGGACATCTTGGTCCTCCTCTGAAGATGATGCCAGTCCTCCACTGTTGCTCATAGGCACACACGCTGCGTATTTCACAGGAGCTCTGTGTGTGTGTGTGTGTGTGTGTGCGCGTCTGGGAGGTGGAGTTCTGTTCCTTTTTCCACTAAACTGTTTCTGATTTGTTTTCACCTTCTTTGTGTAGATTGAAGTCTTGCAATCTTCTTCTTCTTCTTTCAGCTTCTCCCGTTAAGGTGGAATAAGTTTGGACAGGATTTAGCTTGGTTTCATTTTTTTATTACACAAGTCCCGTGATTTTTCTTTGTCCTGTGAATGGATGTATAACACGAGTAATACTCATCAAAATGTGGAAGATCTGGGATGGTTTAGTGTGGAGGGACAGAAGGCCAGAGTTGCACTAAAGGCTCTTTTTAATGTAACTTTGAGCAAATCTGCAACTGTCACGTCTTCATTTTCTAACACATGTAACTAAGAGCAGGGAGCTCAACCCGGCTAATGTGGGGCACAAGCCGTGTTTGTGGTGCCAGTCCATCACAGATTACTGTCTTTCACACACACACACACACACACTCTCGGGCCAGTCTCGGGTTGGCAGTTCACCTAACCTGCATGTGTTTGGACAGTGGGAGGAAACTGGGAGAACATGCAAACCCCATAAAGGGAGGATACGGAATGCAAACCCTGGCCTCCTGAAATCGCATTAGCAGTTCTGAATTATGGAACATTGTCATATTATTATTTATTTATTTATTTATTTTTCCCATAGTACTCGGGCCTTCGTTAAAATCAAGGCCACATCTTCGTTTTAAAGCCCTCTAAGATCTTAGAAACGAGTGCATTTGAAAGCCTACACTTTGCCACCCTAGTATTTGGGTACAACAGTATTCTTTCCATAAAGTATGAAACAAACTTGAGCTGGTCAGGTGGGAACACTTCCTAAAATCTGTTGGATTGACTCGGTGTAATGGAGCCGATGTTAAGGCTGCAGTAGCACGGCACCCAGAAGGTTGAGTTCCACGCTGGCTCTGTGGAGTTGGCATTGTCTTCCTGTGTTACCTTCGGCTGTTTATCGACTGGCCATTTGTGTGCGTCTGATGCTGAACTTGAGGCCTGTCCGGGATTCCCTGCCGCTTTGCACCCACTTTGAATTGCAGCACCCTTTGCCCTGTGATTTATATTTTGGCAACACAAACCTTTTGGTTTTTAATAAACCGTTGGTGGATTTCAAGGCTTACATTTAATTAAAGTCAAACCTTCGCTGAGTGAATCGCATTTGAAATCGCGTGGTCTTCCAGTTGAGGCTTAGCCAGTTCCGTTGATGCCAAGCGCTTCTTGTGAACTTGAGATCAGCTTTGGTAATCTGATACACAACCCTGAGAAACAATCAATGAGGACATCAAAGACAGAGGAGAGAGGGACTTTAAGGGAGTGAATCTGATGGAATGTGTGATATTATGGGATAGCTTTGGAAATAAAGGACCCAAGTTACAGACCATCCTCGTGCAAACCTGTAAGAACACCGTAAGGAAATGCGTCGTCTGTTAAAGTGACGCGCCCTGATGAAATGCCTGAAGACGAGATGTCGCTCGCACACTTAAATGATGATGATGGCATCGCGCCAATTAGAGCCTTTCTTTTGAGCTGTTGCAGGGCAGTGCTGAGGGGTCTGTCTGTCTTAGTACTGGTTAGTGTAAAATCCCAGTATCCATTGGACTTTTAAGGGCTGGTGCCTCCGTGGCTGAGAGTAAATGGACTTTGTACGTATTGAGTCTGACCGCAGACATCGGCGCGAGTACCGGACTGGCAGGTGACGTCAGTCGTGCAAAGAGCAGTAAGGACTCTTGACTGGACGGTGGAATCTGTTCATTCTGCGCTGTCTGCATACATATTGACGTTGTGATGACACACAAAGTGACGGTTGGCTTTATTCTTAATTGTTTTTATTATGCTGGTGGTCAGGAAGCTTGATGTGCGCTGTGGCTGATCCTGCAAGGTCCTTCGATGTTCAGTTTTTATTCTGTTTTACATAATTCTGGTGCTGCTTATCTCTATATATAATCTTCATTTGGATCTTGATCTTTGTTTGTCTGTGAATGAATTAGAAGAAGCACTAGATGGCAGTAGAGAGACAGAAACATAGGCATTGCATTAAGAATCTCCTCCAGGCTTATACTACTGAGGACTGTAGTACGCCAGTCACACCTCAAAACACAGACATTCAAACTAAACAAATCGTGGTGCTTTAAATTAACTAAAGAGATCTTCATTTAGATCTTGATCTTTGTTTGTCCATGAATTCCACACATGCGTAGACCATCTTCCAGTTTAGTACGTTGTTGTTACTCACGGATGTCAACAATGTGCCCGAATAACGAAAGGGGTGGAGGGCAGTGTTACGCTGGTTAGTTCCTGAGGCCTGGTTAGAGAATGAGATTGCCGAAGATAAAAGGTACGTGCCTACGTAACATATGAATGAAAGAAAGACAGTGGGTAACATGAATGACAACGGAACAGCACGTTCTGGAAATTATTATTGTTACGTTGTAGCCGGCGAGTGCTGCGCGTCTCCCAGTTGTACCGTGCCTTGCTCACATGTCAGTGAAGTGATCCCTATTTATGTTTTAAAGAGCCTGGATACCTATGTGCCCCCCTTTTATAACCATTGCTCCGTGTATGTTGCCTTACTCTTTGGATTGCCACAAAGCAACCTGCGAGATTGGAGAAAGGTTGAGAAGACATCGAGAGAGGAGACGATAGCGTCGTGAAAACGAGACAGACTGTGAAAGGACAGAAGCAGAAATGCTCCTACACCACCACATAATTACGATTCGGACAGTGACTCAGAGTAGGCCGTTCCTATCTAATCAATGTCCAAGGGTAACATTTTGTAATTTTGTTTCCCTTATAAAAAATCATAATGCTGTGCGACGAAGGGCCCAGTTCACGACTAGCAGCCGCGTTTAAACGGGGAGCCCTTCACAGACAACTTTAACACGCACAACGTAGTTGGGCACACATGGCTAGTAGTTTATGTTGGACAGCTTCCATTGTGAGTTCTAGAATCGACCAGTCCTCTGTGTGTGTGTGTGTGTGTGTGTGTGGGGACAACAGGTCATCTAAGTTGGGCCTTGGACCCATCGGATTGGTGGAACTGATGGCGTGGCCCACCATTGGGCTGAGCGTCGTATTCCCAGTCCGGAGCAGCCTAGTGGGTCACGCTGGGTGGCGTTGGTTACAGACTACGACTTGCAGTCTAAATCGTAGAAAGTGGTTACGCCCGGATGTACTCGCTTCGTTCACTTTGTGGATCATCCTTATTGATTGATTGATTGATTTGATTTTTTTTAATTTGCTGTGCCACACACTGCAGTCTGCACTTCTTCACAAGGTGACGCTGCGTTTTCTTTTTTTCTTTTCTTCTTTCCTCTTGCAGAAGGTTTACGTGCAGCAGCCCAACAGCAACGTGTTCTTCCTGGCAGACAAAGACCAGACCCTGAGCGCATGCAAGCGTAAGTTCATTATGCCATTTTGTCAGGGAGGCTGACTGTTGTTTTTGTGGCATATCAGATGGTATCGTAGCCGAGTGCGCCTCATTCCTTACATCTTCACAAATGTTTTATTTGCTGCTGACTTTCTGTGTCCTTCTGCTCCCTTCCAGGTGGTTGGCTTGGGAGTGTTTTTAGTGCTTTGGGCACTCGGTGCCCACTCAGACCTGATCTACATGTGCCAATCGGCTTCACGCACACACGACCGTCTCTGGGGACCTGTGAAGGAGGTGCAGACCTCTCTTACACACACACACACACTGCTACCATGTGTGAGAACTGAACCCAGGATGGTAGCTAACTGCTGCACCACCATGGGTCAAGATGTTTGAAAGCTCACTACAGTAGCAGGTAACAGTGGCACACCGCCTTAAGGCCTCCACAAATGATTATTTTTGTAAATGATTAAACTATCAACTATTTAATCGATAAATGAAACGACTAATCTTGTCTACATAACTCAAACAGGCATATAAGCGTGTGCCGTATTTGAATATTTAGGGAACGAGAGAACATCGGGAAGCTAAAATAACTTGAGCAAGAAGACAAACAAGATGACGTTGCTATCGATAAAATATTTAAGTCGTAAAAAGTGATTCCTAATGGAGTCTGTAACTCGGGGTCAGCAGGCAGACTTGAAAGCGGACAAAATAAGACGTCGGTTGTGCAATGGATCCGCTCGGCCTCACTTCACACGATTGATTAAAGACTAAACTTCAGTCAAGACGGAGGTCGACTTTGAGATTGTAGCTGCTGGGCATATTTGGCACAAAGCGGCTTAATGTTTGTAACGTACAAAGAATGCCAACTGACAACGGGCGACTTGTATCTCTCTATTATAAAAGGACATTCGGGGACGAGACTTTCAACTCCCGCGGGATGAGACTTTGACAAGTCCCGCCCTCCTCTCATTTATAACCACGCCCACTCACTCCTCATTCATGTCAATACGATGGTCAGACAGGTCCTGCGCTCTCGGCTCCAATTGGGTCGGAAATTAAAGACCAAGAGTAGAAGACGAAGTAGAACGTCGTAAGGAGGTTTGAAAACGTGGGGTGACACTCGTGGAGAGCAGGTTAGAGATTACGAAAGTCTCAAAAAACTGATGATTACGGAACAGCGAAAAGAGGCCAAATATCTGGACGTAGGGACGTGACAGAAGGACGTCGATATTGTTCAGCTTTAGGTCAGAGACTTGTAGATCGTCTAATTCGCGTTGCCCTTTAACAAATGAGGAGGCGAATCCACGAGAATTAAGATTTGTTATTTAGTGAAAGTGAAATCCACATACAGTACGTGAGCGGCAGAGACGTGAAGGGGCTGGCACGTCGCGCTGGCCGGGGGGTTGGCGAGCGAAGCAAGCAGAGGGCAAAGCCCCCATAGTCTCTGAAAGAGGAAACTGAGCTAAAAATGAATGAATTATTTAACACTTCGCAGTTACAGAAGAGTAGAAGAGCCGTCGCTGTCCTTGTTGGTGTGCCGACTTTGGTGCAGCTTGACGCTTTGTTCTGAAGCCCCACTGACTGCACGAGGAGTCTTTTGTAATTGTCATTGTAAGATGTCGCTGTGTGGGAATCCAGTGGTTCATTTTGAATTCTTTATGTTGAGCACTTTGCGCTTGGCAGGGCTGCTCTAGCAGTGAAGTATTCTGTTCAGCGGCAGACTTTCACTTTATTTTTAGTAGACGTCTTAATTGGCAAATTATCACCGAAGTGCGCACTCGTAATCCAGCTGTGCGGAATGCAAATGAATTCACCAAAAACCGAGGCGAAGAGGAGAGCACTTGGGAGAGCTGGCGCGTGGCTCTTGGGGGGCTTCAGCCTGGCCACATTGACTTGGGTCTCTGGGGTGAGCCCGGAGCCAGCGTACTTGGCATGGGCACATTCTTGTGGGTGTAGAAATCGTGAAAGAAATGTGCTGTTTCAGACCTTCCTGAGTCCGAAGATCCTGTTATTGAGGTGATGTGTGTAAACGGGACAACTCCAGCGCACTCCGTGTCAAGCTGCTCATGTCACCTGTGTGTGTGTGTGTGCGTGCGAGACCACCAATGATGTCGTCTGTTAGGCTCTCTCTGAATTCCCTGTCGTAATCTTTTTTTATTTGGTTTGTACTATGCTATATACTGGATACCCTGCCGTTCTTTCTTATATTCTTATATTTCTTATACACGGCTGTAACTTTGGTGCCAATGCCAATCAGTAGCTTGAGTTTCATATCGCTGATGTTGAACAGCTCATGTGGTATTGGCTGGAGCGCCACGGGGTGGTCCTACAACCACTTTCCCAAATTTTTGGGTTATAAGTTTTCCTTCTGTTTTGGGGAAGCTGCTTCTGCTAATTGTGGTGCAGCTGGCGTCATACAGAGGGTCCTAGAATGGCATCCTGCAACGTGGGGTGGGTGGGGGGGGGGGGGGGTTTGCAGGGAGAACTAGTCACTTAACAAAATGTCGTTCGTCTGTTCCATTGACTAATGGCGGTGGAGCGCATGCCCACCTCTGTACCAGCTGGCTTCTGTATTCCCGGCTGTACGCCTCATCCGTTGTTTGTTGATCCTTATCTCTTCAACATAAACACGGGCACAGCTGTGGCGTGCAGCCCTGTTTGTGCACTTGGAGTCTGAAAGCCGCACTTGTGATTTGTCATTTGTTTTCAACAATCCGCTGGCTCAGCAGGGCCTTTTGTGGCTGCTGTTCCTCCATGTCAGGACACGGTCGGCACTTCCTGATGTCAACGTCACGGCGACTCTCGAGTGAGGCCAAGGCCGAAGTTTACAAGGAATGCGAACACTTGAGATTACACTGGGGGGGGGGGGGGCCGGGATAGGGGCCTCCACGGCTGAGTTACCAGCCCCCCAGGACCCAGCGCACTGCCGGGGGGCTTTGAGTGAGACTTGAGTGAGAATGTGGGGCTACAGGTGGTCTCCCAGCCGATTAGAGTGGTCTTGAGGAGAAGGGGCCCTTCAACAAGCTGGTCATTCCTATTTAAAGTAACATTCACTTTTGAGGGTCCCTAAAGTCCCCACTCTTTACAAATCTACTTGGATATTGGATCTGTGAAAAAGTATTTGCCCCTTTCTTGACATCCCCTATTTTTTGCAGAACCTGAAATGGGTGGGGGGCAGCACGGTGGCGCAGTGGGTAGCGCTGCTGCCTCGCAGTTAGGAGACCCTTAAGGGTTCGCTTCCCAGGTCCTCCCTGCGTGGAGTTTGCATGTTCTCCCCGTGTCTGCGTGGGTTTTCTCCCACAGTCCAAAGACATGTAGGTGAGGTGGATTGGCGATTCTAAATTGTCCCTAGCGTGTGCTTGGTGTGTGGGTGTGTGTGTCCTGCAGTGGGTTGGCGCCCTGCCCGGGATTGGTTCTTGCCTTGTGCCCTGTGTTGGCTGGGATTGGCTCATGCAGACCCCCCGTGACCCTGTGTTCGGAATTCAGCGGGTTGGAAAATGGATGAAATGGGTGCTCGTGCTCACAAGCCCACCGCTGTGTCGGAGTGCCAGTCATTGTGCTTGAAACCCTCTTATCAAATGATAGATGCAGCATTAATCACAAATATTGAAAGGGGGGTGGCAAGGTGGTCTTCACGTGAGTAAAGTGTTGTGTGCCCACTCGGGCGCCTCTTCTGTAAACACTGCACTTTGTCGAAGGTCTGAGGCCAATCATTGTAGCAAATGTTCAGAATGGAGGATACTGGGATGGGGGCACTTACTTTTTCACACCTCTGTGTTTCATGTGCTCAGTGGCGTTGGGCAGTTTTTAAAGTGGGGGTGTGCAGGCAGGCTGGTTAATTGGGTTACTTGGCCAATCGCGCCACATACATGGGAGTGGAGGCGGGCACCTCAGTTGTGCCCTGGAGGCAGTGGCTTGTGGCACCTGCGCACAATTAGACAGGATTGGTAAAAAGGAGTCTGCATGGCAGAGAAGGAAAGGAAGAACTGAATGAAAAAGGAAGTTTAAAATGGAGGAGACCCCCTTGGCTCAGGGGCCGAAGTGGCTGGAGACAGACAGACAGACGGACGGGGCGAGGGGAGGCCTGGATTGGGTGGGCATCTCTTGTGCTGTCAGGTCGGTCCCATGCAGGGTAAGCAGAGGGGACGTCCGTTTTAGAGAATGCGCCAGGCCCCCAGATTCCTGCCTGTGTGTTTGTGGAGTTGTTTTTAACCTCCGCTTTTATTTATTTCTTCATTTTATTTATTTAGTTTATTCATTCGTGTCACTGCACTCGTCACTTGAGTGCCGCCTGCTATGGTTTTGATGGCTCTTAATAACTAATGACTTTTGCTCTGAGTGTGTGTCCCCGTTGGTCCGGCCCACCTCGGTTAGGACTGTCGATGGCGGCGGGTTCAAGGGGCTCCCAGAGTGCCAACCTGCACCGATGCACTGTGCTTCTCCATGTTTTGGACGTCTGTGTGTAACTTGGTCTTCACTGTTGTCCACTCTCTTTTTGTGGTGTAGCACTTCAGAACCCGAGGGTGTGGCTTCAGCTCTCGGTAGCCACATGGAGTGACAATGAGCAGGTGACGTCACTTACCTGGGCAGCAGGTAGAAAAGCAGCAGAGCTGTAGCCAGTTGTACCTCCGATAGTGAGAGGCTCCTCTCCTGGATGAGAGTCCCAGCTGGGGTCCACCACGCATCGCGATCTTCTTCAGCTTTGAAGACTCAGACTGCCCCCAGTACTCCGGCTGAGGCGGCCCCCCAGACTGGTACTGGTGTACCATATAACCTGTGGCTTCTGTCCATTGTGACTCCCAGGTCCTTTCCAGTGTCAGAGCTGATGCCCCCAGTGCCCCTCTGTCCAAACACTCTATAATGATTCATCTGACCAACCCCCCCTGCCGCAGTGGAGGGTCACCAAATTGAAATGTGCCCTGTCCCCCTAGTGGCATCACACTGAACGCCTCCATTTTGTTGTGATGCCTTGTGGCCGGTGGCTGTCTGCTACTTGTCAGCGCTGTCACTTATCTGTCTATGGATGGGCACCTCGGCTATGCATGCCAAATGTGCCAAGTGCCCGACCTGCGCTAATTGTGTCGTCTTCTTCTTGTGTTCTTGCTGTCTCTGCAGACTCGATGGACAAAATGAAGAAGGAAGTTCAGGATTTCTAAAGTGGAGAAGCAGCAGCGTCGGCGTTGCAATGTGTGGCATTTGCTGTGACGTCGTTTTGTCCCCTTTACGGTTCACTTGTCGGGAGGACCACCAAGCCAAACTCCAGCGGAGGGGCCCTGACTGCAGCCGGCACGTGAGCAGACGCGGCTCCGGCTCGGGCTACGAGTGCCGCTTTTCTGGTCACGTGTTACACATGCGGGGCCCCCTGACACCCCAGCCCTTGGAGGACGATGACGGGAATGTCCTGCTGTGGAACGGGGAGGTCTTTGGTGGCTTAGCGGTGGGCTCGGAGGACAATGACACGCAGGCGGTCTTGCGGCACCTTGGCACCAGCCGCACCGAGGCCCAGGTTCTGGCTGTTTTGTCTGCCGTTCGGGGTCCGTGGGCCTTCGTTTATTACCAGGCCAGGCGGCAGTGGCTTTGGTTTGGCCGAGACTACTTTGGGCGCAGAAGTCTGGTCTGGCAGTTCGCCGAAGGTCACAAAGCCGTCGCCCTGAGCTCGCTGAGCATGTCGGGCGCCGGAAGTGGCCAGGCCGCGTGGCAGGAGGTCCCGGCGGCGGCCGTCTACAGAATCGATCTCGAGGCTTGTTCCCGCGCGGGCTCGTTCCATCTGAGTGCCTACCCATGGAGATGCCCCTCTACAGAGTGCCAAGAGAGCGACGTCAGGTGGGAAGATGTCCTCAGCTCAGCCTGTTTGGGCCTTAATGATTCCGGACTTTTTCTGGAAGCCCCAGTTGCCCCCCTGATGTGCCGAGTGCCCGAGGAGCCACTGGATTCCCAGAATTCCCTGCGGACTGCGGAGCCTCTCGAGGTTCTCGACTCGCTGCTGTTGATGGGGGAGAGGAAGACGAGAGCCCACCAGCTTCTGGACGCCCTAAGTGAGGCGGTGAGGCGCCGTGTGCAGCTTCTGCCACGCAGCCCTGGGGGCGTCGGTGTGGCCGTGCTCTTCTCTGGCGGGCTCGACTCGATGGTTCTTGCTGTGTTGGCCGACTGCCACATTCCTCTGGAGGAACCCATTGATCTCTTGAACGTGGCATTCCAAATCCCGCTGGCATCGCCTCGGAGCTCCAACAAGGCGGACGGAGCAGGCAGCCGGGTTTGCTTTGAGGTCCCTGACAGGATTACAGGCCGGGCGGGCGTGCGGGAGCTCCAGGCCAGGAATCCCAGCAGGACGTGGAACTTCGTGGAAATCGACGTGGCACCGGAGGAGCTGCGCAGCACGCGGGAGAAGCACATCTGCCATTTGGTGTACCCGCTGGAGACCGTGCTGGACGACAGCATCGGCTGTGCCCTTTGGTTTGCAGCCAGAGGCCGCGGGACGATCTGCGCCAACAGCACGAGTGAGCCGTACACGTCGAGGGCCAGGGTAGGTCGGTGGTCTCGGCGAGCGGGTACGAGTCGCGCCCCCGACAATCCACTGAGCTTTCTGAATTTCTCGCAGGTGCTTCTGAGTGGGATTGGCGCTGATGAGCAACTGGCGGGCTACAGCAGGCATCGGGCTCAATTTAAATCGGCTGGGTGGATGGCACTAGAGAAGGAGCTGGGCATGGAGATGGCGAGGATCTCGGCGAGGAACCTGGGCAGGGATGACCGTATCATTGGAGACCACGGGAAGGAAGCGAGGTGAGTCGGACTTCATGTGTCATCGGGTCTTGAGCAGCCACTCGGCCACGTAGTAAAGGGACTGAGCCCATTTTGTGCCACCTTGCCCTGCCCTGAGGCTTCTCTTCTTCTTCTTCTCTCGTCAGGTTTCCATTCCTGGACGAAGACGTCGTTTCCCTCCTCAATTCCACTCCGGTGCAGCAGAAGGCCGACCTGACCCTGCCACGGGGCCTTGGCGAGAAGCTGCTGCTGCGCTTGGCTGCCAGGGAGCTCGGCCTTGGCGCTTCGTCTGTCCTGCCGAAGAGGGCCATGCAGTTTGGATGCAGGATCGCCAAAATGGAGGACAGGAAGGAAAAGGCGTCAGATAAGTGCAGTAGGCTGCAACGGATCTGATCTTTTAGGGGGGTGTGGGGGCCACGAAGGACATCCAGGACAGCGGGCAGCAGGTGACGGCACACAAGGAGAAATAAAGGATGCCACATATGGTGGTCTGGGACTTATTCCGCTTTGTCTCAAAGTAATTGGAAATGGGGAAGTGGGTTACAAGCAGCTGTGCCCTCCAAGGTGCCTGCTGTAGTGCAGGAGGAGGAGGAAGAAGGCTGTGGCTGGCAACAGCAGGTTGGTACTCACAAATGGAAGAAACGGCAGGCCAGTCACTTGCCACGGTCACCCTGTAGGTGATTTCCTGACCCTGAAGGACAAGACTTTGACATGCGAGTTTTGCTCAGGCTGGCGCGCTCAAGTTGGGCATTGGGGATGGGATGCCACTGGAGCTCCAGGCCAGCATCATGTGTTTGGAGATGTGGAGGGTGGCACCCTGTTGGGGTCTTTGGTTTCTTGAGATTTATAACTTGATTGGGTGGTCCTGCCCGAAGCCCAGTGCATGCTGGCGTAGGCGCTGCTGTGGATGAGGACGTGCCCAGGTAGTTTGGAATGCCAGCCTCCCTATCCCAGTTGTGTTTTCTGGAGGGCAATGAAAAGTGCCATCTGGATGCCGCTCTGATCACAGCTTTAATGGTTTTATGGCCAACAAAACCAAAGGCCACCTTTACGGCCTCGTGCCAGGAAACTTGAGGCAGGTGGCAAAGCGCTGCCAGGGTGGACTTTGGGTGGTTTCTGTTTTTCTTTCCAACTCCCAAAGAAGGGTAAGTGTGTGTGGACTTGCCCACATGGAGCTCTCTGTGCCAGTTCTGATTTTTGTATGGCCCTGGCACAGACTGGGTTTTGGTCTGAATGCCCAGAAAGTGCCTGGTACTCAGCTTTGAGATCAGCTGTAGGCTGTGTTTGGATGTTGGCACTCAACTCTCCGAATCCAACCTGATGGATGGGGTGGCACTATGTCACTTTTGTGTGACACTGCCACTTCAGGTGCCAACCCACCAATCTGAAAAATGCGGACGATTCTCGACTTGACCTCCTGAACCGCGTCGTCGGAGGAGGAAGGTGAGGATGAGGATGCAGGGCTGTGCCACTGATGCTGCAGATAAAGTGTTGGTGTACAAAGAAATTTGTGAGGTAAATGGCGCCCACCACAAGACACCCCACTAGTGCCCACCTGTGTCTCATCTGCCCCCCAACCACATAAAACTAAACGGAGGACGAGGGTGGGCGCCGTTCACAACTTGTCACTGAGTGGCCTACGCAGATCCAAGGGGGGGGGGGGGTGGGGGGGGGGTCAGGGTCTCGTCACTCCAAACACAGACAGGAAGGGCATTTGAGG
>JANRMT010062814.1:657807-692562 GCA_026402145.1 Polypterus bichir lapradei
CCCCCCCCCCCCCCCCGTTGCATGCCAGGCGTGAACGGTCACATGCCACCAAAGCTCAGGTGGGTCAGAAAGACGCAACAGTCCGGGGGTCTCGTGTTTCTAATCCACATTTTATTTCTCTCGTGTCTGCCCTGCTCGACTGTTCGGTGTGTGGTGACGCTCGCTGGGACCACCGTGAGGTGCCATCTCTGCCACCTGTTCAGAGGTCCTTATTCTGAAAGTACGAGTGGCACTCGAGGTACGAGGCGACATTCCCAACATCAAAGCGGCCAGACACCTCGTAGACGTAAACGGGGGACCTGAAACGAAAACGGGAGCAAGTGTCAGCGGGTACCCACCCAATCGTGGGTCAAGACCGTGCCAGGCTGCAGTCACCTCACTATGAGCCAGGATAGAAAGAAGCCGGGGGCGTCCTTGGTCTCCAGCGGGGCACTCTGTTGGAAATAAGTAAGTGGAGTTTTTAGAGGGGCACAAGGACTGGCACCGAGCGGGTGGTGACCCCTGCGACGAGCTTCACCTTCTTCTCCTCCAGAAATGTCGGCAACAGCGAGATGGCCGCCCGTGAGAGCAGGTAGAGGCAGGGGCACTGAAACGGGAAAAACACGATATCAGGACGTACCCACCTGCAGCGTGGGGCACCTGCCCAGACACGGGGCACTCACCGCTCTGCGCGAAGTCGTGGCACTGGCACTGGGCTTCTCCTTCATCGACACAGTGCGCCCATCTTCATCCACTTCCAGGATGCCATATTTGGAGGTCTCTGGTGAGGCAAAGAGAGCAAACGCAGTGAGCGCCCATCTTGGCTCAGGCAGCGTTATTGGGGGGGGGGGAGTTGGCACCTGCCACTTGGCATTTAGGAGAAACACGCAGGTTTGCTGCTGCTGTGTGCTCACCTTCTTCTGCGCACTGGTACGACAGGACCAGACTGGCAGGGGCACTCGTGGCTTGCAGATCACGAAACGTCTGCAGGAAGTCGGGGAGGCGGAAGTCCTGGGTGAGTAAAGTGTCTCTGTGGAAAGACGAGAAGTGGGCATGAGCGGGGGGCACCAACTTTACCAGACACGGGGTACGTGAGAGGCATGGCAGCCGAGTCCTTAGAGGGGTGCTCCTGCTTCTAACCCCCTCTGTGCCCAATGACGGTGGGCTCATCACGTAGCCTGATGGTACTGGAGGGGCTTGGGCAGTGCCAAAGCAGCAGGATGTGTGGCAGTGGGAGCTCAGTTCCCATTGAGGCATGCCATGCGTTCATTCACCTTTGGCATCGCTGCCTGGCCTGGAGTTTCGCCCACCGCTTGGTTTGGGCACAAGTCCATCCTCCCCCCCTCAAGCCTAAGCCATTCAAGTGTCCCCCCAAGACCCTCACTGTCACACACCACCCACAGCTGGCACCTTTCAGTAGGTGGCCAGCCCCACATAGGGTGGTCTTGTTGGCAGTTCGGACCCCCTCTTGAATGCTACTCAATGCTCCCCACCCCGTTTTTACTTTGGGTCAGAGACCCCAACACGAGGTATCTGTGCCCCCCCCCCCCCCCTCCATGTGGTCTAGTTGTGCCCCCCGTTACCTTCCTCATGAGTGGTCCTCCCTTGAGAGGTCAGCTGCCAGACCACCTTTGACATCTCAAGGCATGTGCAGCAATTTAGCTGAAACATGGGGGGCTACTGCCATCCCGGGGGGCTCCATTCTGTTGTCTCCCCTTCCCTGATGACTGGCTAATCCCAACACACTCACTCCCCTTGGCACAAGCTGGCATCTGGTGGGTTAGGGGCTGGTAAAGTTGTCCTTGTCACCATCCTGCTGGGCTGTGCAGACCGTGACAAGTGGTTGGTGGCCCGCCGTACCCGGGGGTTCAAGACACGCTGCTGAGGCTCATGGGACAGAACTGACGCATGAGCAGCGGAGGGCCACAGGCTGGGGTGGCATATAGCGCCTTGCCGAAGTGCTGACTGCCAGTTTTACCAAAACACAAAGGTGCCGCTCAGCTTTTGTCCCCCGATATTCTTTTTCCAGTCCTTCGTGTGTTTCTGCCGCTGTGCCCCCTCCATGCCATGGCTGACCACTGCCCTTTTCCTCTGCTCCTTCAAAGCCACTGCCAGCCTCTCCCCTGTCGTTTCCTTTTTGGTAACTGGCACGACCAGATGCGTTGGCACAGTTTTGTGCCCTTGTCCTAACAGCAGCGGGTGACGTGGCCAGAGCTTGTGGTGGTGTAAGGCGCTATAAATCTCCAGCCACATGTTTACAAGCAAAGACCCCAGTGTGTGTGTGAGAAGAAGAAAATGGGCGGGGTCATGGTGGGCACCACTGTGTATGTAATGGGTGCTCGTGAACAGGCCCTCCCTCCACTGGGCAGTGCCCGCCGTGTTTCAGAACAGCCCCTCCAGCCCATAGTGCCACAAGCCATGCAGACACGGGTGCAAGGGGCAGCTGTGTGCTCACAACGGTCACTCCTTGGACCACCAGAAGGGCTCGTCACCGCGGCACTTGGTCACCTACTCCACGTGTCTGTGGTCCTCTGATCTGGTGGCCCCTCATTTGGGGTCTGCAGGGGGTCCTACTTCTTTGCCCCTTCGTCATCACCTTTTTATTTTGCACATTTAGGTCCCCACACCCATCCATGGCGTCCTCCACTGAGGTGGGTGCACTTGGCAGCAATTAACAGCGAGAGGTCTGATGCCAGCTTCTGACAACTAAATGCACCCAACGTCCTCGTGTGCCAGCAGAGCAGCTGCCGATTCTGGGGCAGGCCACCTAATGCCGTGGTCTGTGTGCTCTCCTCCCATTTGAGGGGCCCGCTTGGCACGTCTTGTTGGTTTCACAGGTAGGCACACGCGTCAGTCTCCCTTGGCACTTGAGCACTGTTGCCACGGTCACCGATTTCATGGGACTGACTTTCCATCAACAGTGCAGTCACCGAGGACGTGGCACTCAGGAGCAGCTTCTTTGTGAAAATTGCAGGCTCAGTCCAGGAGGGCACCCCTCACCGGGGCACACTTTCATATCCTGTAATGAAATCAAACACTTGCCACACAGGTCTGCCCATCCTCCGTGGGCACCCACTAGCGAGCCAGGGCTGTGAGGTGGAGCGGGGCAAACAATGGAGGGCACTGCCAATCTGTACAGCTGTGCATGGATTTTGCCACCTCACTATAACACAGATGACGAAGGAAAGCACGGCCGACTTTGGGGCAGTTGGCAGGCCTCACCATCTCCACCTATTAGCATCTGCGCTGGCACTGGTAGGCCCGAGTGACAGAGCAGGCGGCGACATCAGAGAAATGAGGCGTCACGTGAAACCCAAGAGGAACCTACCCTCCGATGACGAGGACGTCATCAGCAATTCCAAAGTGGCTGATGGCAAAGTGCAGACTGCCAACAGCACCCAGACGGCCCTGAAAGAGACAGAAAGCATTGAGTGAGGTACGGGCAATGCCCACGGCTGCCACAACATGCACATTCTCCTGGCGTGACCCAGTGTGTGCACACTGTTCGGGCCAGAGACCCCCTGGCATCAAACCCTGTGCTGGACGCCACCGCTGGGGGGGGGGGCACCGGACCACCTGATGGGCACATGCGTGTGTCGGGTGAACCTGCATTCTACGCTGGCCTGGTGTGGGCGCACTGGCATTCCCTATGATGGTCAGGAGCCCAGGGGGCCCCAGCGATGGGTCAGGCCAGAGGGATTCTCTAAAACGTCTCGTGTTTCACCTGCATATCACTTAGGGTCCGGAGGAGGGCACAAGCGGGGGTCTCATCCTCTGCCAAGCCAGAAAAGGTCAGACGGCTCAGTGAGTTACAAGAACCCAAGGGGCAAGCGATGAGCCCCCTGCTGGGCATTCTGAGTGCCCAAATTTACACAACACAGAGGTCCCCCCAGGTGTGCCCGGTGTCACTGTGCACATCGTGGGTGGCGTTCATTCAACATTACATCTGCTGAGGGGTACGTTCAGTGTTCCCCATGAGTGACAGGGACCCTCTGATTGGCGCTGCAGTGGCACTGGGTGGAAGGTGAGATGGCACGCTGGGAGTGTGCTGCATGCAATCCGGTAACAGAAACCATTAAAGAAAGGGGCTGTCGGGGGGCACAGCAGCCAACGTTCACACCTCGGACCACCTGGGGCTCAAGCCGGGACTTCACAGCACATGCCAGCTGACACACGTCTGGCATTCCACGGGCAGCAGGGGGCTGAAATTCTTTCATGAGAGACCCCAGCGAGACTGGCACAAGGAAACTTCCCTACAAATCAGTGGGGCTGCTTAGGGAGGAGGTGGCAGATCTCTGAAAAAGACGAGGTGAGCAAACATAGCAAAGGGCACCACCGAGTGCCTGGCATCACAAAAAGAGAAGCCGTGTTGACTGGCAAGACCCTAGCCAGTCCACTACTTGTATTTATGCCATTTTGGGCCACTACTTCGACCCCCCCCCCCCCAAGCAGGGCATGGACCTAAAAACTGGGATTTCTGCAAAACGTCCTGCCTGTGCCAACAAGATGAAGAAGCGTGACACTTCAAATGCTCAGCCGCCCCACCACTACCATTAAAGGCTCAGCGGTGGGCGGGCACAATGTCAATAAGCCCACTCCTTTCCTTAACGGTGCTGACATGTGGTTGAGGCGCCAACAGTTTAAGCTGGCATTCCATCATGCCAATGAGCAGCTTCAGTGCCAGGGGGGCCTGGAAAAATAGCACGACTGCCAAAGTCACAAATGAATTCCAAGTGCTAGGGCGATGGCGCGCGGTCCTGCTAAGAGCGGCGGACCACCAAATAGAGCCATTAAAAGAGCAAAGGATTCAGATTGGCAGTTGGCACTGCCACAACAACAGAAATAAAGTGTAGAAAGGGGAGCAGGTGCCCAACATGGCCGCCTCTTCATCCAAACGTGACCCACAGCTGGCAGTGCCACAAACCCGGGACGTGCACAAAAGGGTGACTGCAATGGCTCCATTGGCGCCACTTGGTTACGATAAGATGTGGCGAGAAGGCTGTGTGACGAGTAACGGGCGACTCTTTACAGTCCACTGTGGTCTTAATGGGGGGTCTCCACGCTGGCACAGGTTTGGTTTGATTGATGAGTGCACCGCCGCGACAGCTGTGAAGCTTATTGGCTCTTCAGACACGCTGCCATAGCCGAACTGCAGAGACACCCAGCTTCCAAGATGGAGAAGCCCACCCACAAAGCCGTGAGCGTCAGCGGGCCACCAGCGGTGTCATTTTAGTCACATCCTGAAGGAAACGCCACCAGCTGAGCCACCCTGCCCCTGCCTGGACCCCGTGGTCACCCGTCCACTCACCCCTGGGACTTCAGTGGGCTCGTTCATCACGCTGCATAGCTGGGACCACCAGAGGGGTAGTTAGGGGGCCATGGCCGGGTGGGCATCACAAACGCTGTGGCCTGGAGTTTGGGGAAATCCTGAGACACCAGAGGGCAGCAACGTGGGCTTCATGTGTGACTCACTGGTCCCAACGTGGTGCTCATGCCCACCACTGAGGCTGCTGCAGCACCGTTGAGAAGTTCATTAAAGTCAGGGGGTCCTTAACTTGGGGGGGGGGGGTGTGTGGCTGGTGGGCGCGAGGATCTCGCTAATGTAAACCTTTTTTATTTTACTTCTCGTCTTTTTTTGGAAAAAGGTGGCATGAAATTTGAAAGACAAAAAAAGATAAAAGAACTGTAGCCACACGGGATCTAAGACTACTTGGCACGGCAAGAGGGGCACAGGTTGGGGGTCCGCCACTGACGGGGACAAGATGAGAGTCAAAGGAGGCTCCGCTCCCCTGGTCACCGCCGGCCACAGTCTTCACCCGACGAGCTTACCCTCTGCGGGCACGTCCATGAGGATAAGTGACATGGATACTGGCGTCTCTGATGTTTGACGACGAACTCGAGGGTCCCACCGCGCAGGTCTGCATTAAGCAGTTGGAGATGTGCGCCCTTGGGGCATACTGGGTGTGCCATAGTGACACCGGTGAGAGGCCCGGGAGCAGACAATGGCAGAGTTCCATCACATCGGGTCCACAAGACGGCGGTGCCACCATTAAGGTCCATTCAGGATGTCATTTATTGAAATGGGAATCCCTTTATAGAGGAACAGGAAGCGCAAGCGCAGTAGACGGCCGAGGAACTTCACAAAGCCCCCCCGATGTCACACGCCCGCTGGCACAGACGACATTAAAACGTAACAAATTCTGACCTCAAAAAAGTATCCCTGGTCCACCACACACTCTGGACACGTCACTGTCACCAGCACAAGGCCGCCTTAAAGCATGCCAATCTATGTATGTATGTATGTATGTGACTTGCTGAGTGGTTGTGTAAGTAGGTGCCCAGTGCACCGCTTTGCCCGGGGGCATATAATGCTGTTATCGATCGTCTCCATGATGCCCTGATGCCCGTCAGACTTTCTCGCATGCCCCGTTGCCGCAGATTCAGCCCCTCGTTCACCAATGTCGCACTCACGTCACACTCACTTCAGCAGCCTCTCCATTCAATACCCGGTGCGCGTCCGTGGGCGCGCGTGCCCCTAAGTCTGACGTCATTTTCTCCGCACGGCCTCGTCAGAAGTCAGAAGGGGCTGCCGGCCTCTGCCAACTTCCGCACAGGACATTTTTCGGTTTATTTCAAATTTCATTTCACGCCAATGTTGTAATAAATCAAATAATAAAAACAGATAACGGGTTTCGGAGTCTGACCTGGTTAGTTGTGGTGCCGTCGCTGACCACGCGAACTCCCGGGAAGCTCCTGGCCCAGTCGTCGAAGCGCCGGCGGTGCAGCTCGTTAGTCTGGTGACGGATGGAGAAACGACACAAAGATTTAGACAAAGATGAAGAGCTCGGCCCACCGGCGCCCCGCCACTCACCACTACGCAGACGTCGGCCACGCGGCCCTCGAGGAGGCCCATCCAGCGCGACAGCAGCGGCTGAGCGCCGACGGGCAGCAGGGCTTTAGGCGTACCGAGCAGCGCCCGAAGCTCCGCCCGCCGCTCGGCCTCCAGCTCCCGGTGAAGCCGAGTGCCGTAACCCGCGGCCAGCACCACGACTCTCATGCTGCGGTCAGCTTGGGCCGAGGACACGCCCACCGCGCATGCGCGACTTTGTCGCCAGGGAGACGGCGTGCGGCGTCTGTGCGTTGCTAAGGGCGCGAGGACGGAGTAGGGATCGGAGCGATCGGTGGAGCGGGCAAGGAGTTGGGAGAAGTGGCGCTGAACAGGCTGGCAGAGGCAGGCAGGTTGGTGACACTCGGCAGGACGGGGGGGGGCCTCGTTAAAGCTGTCACACCAAGAGTGATGTCACACTTTGCTGGGGGTCTTCTCTGCTAAATGAACAACTGCCGTTTGAAATGGACCGCCAACAAGGCTGGCAGGAATTCCCCTGAATTCTCGTCGTGTGTGTTGTCCGTGGAGTCGCCTGGTCAACGACCTGCTGAGCTCATCGCGTCTTTAGATTTTCTTCAAGTGATGAGAAGCCCACCAGCCGCTCGTGGGCCCACTTTGATCTCCTTTGACCGAGAGATTTGAGTTTTAACTGAGGCTCCCTTTGTAGTCGGACCCTCTGCTCTCGCATGACGAGCCCCACGACTGCCAGCCACTTGTCCCCCCCAGTTCAGGTGGGCGCTGACAGCGCAGTTCCTCTCAGCCCCTCGCCTCGCATTGCACCTCCTTACAGGGCAGAGAGAAACAAAGAAGGGGTCAGAGTTGAAAAGCTGCTCAGGTCCATTCAGGGACACTCCGCGGATTGGCCACAAATTAAGATGGCGGCCCTCTGGGATGCCCGTGTGACGCCTCTGCCCTCGGCTCATTAGTAGACGTTACAACATCGTTATGCTGACAAGCGCGAGGCCAGTGGACATTCCCAGCCTCCCCGGACCCCCTGAGCCCCCCCATTCAGTCCATCCTGAAGCGAGATTGTTCTGTAAAAACTCAAACCCGGACGAGGTCCCTCTGAGTGCCCGTCTTGACACTGCAGTGTGTCCCGTCTCGGTGACTCATCTGAGTCTTCATGTAAAACTCGGCTATGGCGTCTCGACTTCTCCGCTTCTTGCCGGGTTTAATGAGTCGTCATGCTGGTGCCAGGGTGAAGGAGCGGCCATATCCCACCAAAGTGACCCCATGTCACCCTCACTTTTAAAGGTCACATGAGACTGGGGTGGCCACACATAGGGGAGGAATGCCCACTTACCACACAAAGTGCTGGGCATGCAGGCTTGTCTGGGGGTCCTGGAACAAAAAAAGGCACAGTGCCCCCCTTGGTATATCACTAAAAACGCGTATTTTGAAACAGAATTTTAATGACATTGAGAAATCGACAAGACCCCCCCCCCCGACATGGAGGGTCTCATTACGGTCCATCGGCAGACAGGTAGCCTCTCCCACTAGGACCGCTTGGTGTCCAGTAAGCACCAGTAGGTCCTGCTGTGAATGTCTTTATACTGTGGAGGCCAGCTTGGCATATGGACTTGTGCAGCTTGTGCCAATGTCTTGCTGTGTTGTGCCAGCAGTCTGACATTGTTAACTGTTCCACATCAATGCTTCGAGACCCACTCTTCACTTCTCTTTTATCAGCTTGGCATGGCTGGCTCTGCCCACTCCATGGAGGTGGACCAGGGATACTTGGCGGGCCTGACTGCCCAAAGGAATGCCAGCGCCTTCTTCGAGAAGTTTGAGCGCAGCGAACTTCAGGAGCTGCTGGCCCTGGTCTCCTGTAACTGGCTGCTGTCCACCGGAGACCAGAGGCTACCACTTGAGATGCCCCCGGGCATCATCTCCCAGATGAAGGGCTTCAGCAGCCCGAGCGTGGTCATTCTGGCCCCAGTGCATGCCCGCGGCGAGCTGGACTACAGAGAGGTCCACCAGATCATAAGGGAGCTGACCACTGGCATCTACTGCTTCAACCAGGTGCCCTCCGTCTGCCTGGAGGCCAACTTCGACAGCAGCACCTCGTGCCAGATGCCACCGGCGTACTACGACACCAGAGTTGGGCAGGTGCTGACCAGTGTGGACTACCTCATTAAGGCGCTCTGGCATGGGGCCACCATGCCCAAGGAGAAGCGGCTTCGCTTTTCAGAGTTGTGGCGGACCAGCATGGACGTGGACTTGAATGGAGCACCGCAGACCAAGAAGGACATGGTGGGCGAGTTCCTGACCGCAGGTTAGTCTGCTCCGTGCCCACTGTGACCCCGTGGGTGGCATCTGAGCCACTGGTGCTGACGGTGTAACCACAATATGTGACAGGGCTTACCTGAGAAAGGTGCCATACAGTCAAGGTGCCCGTAGTGTGTGCCAACCACACAAACCCCCTAAATCTGCTGCTCTACACCTGTGGTGACTCCGCGACTTCCGCCAAGAAACTGCAGTGACGTGTGGCTCTGCGGCTGTGTGGTTGGGTATCATTGACTGCACTGGCACTCAGGAGGGTGCTACTGTATATCAGCTCAAGGCTGGAGTTGTGTGGTGAGCCTCCAGGGGGCAGTACAGCGCCACAGCTACAACACCAGCATGGGTGTCAGACGGCGTCACTGCCGCTGCTCCTCCTGTCATAAAGTACCTTGCATTGCTTTACAGGGGAACAACAGGACGGTGACGTGGGGTTGGGCCTATCCTGGCAGCACTGGGCGGAGTGCCAGTCCATCACACACACTGCCTCACCCATAAAGTAGGGCAAGAATGTTAAAGAGAGCCGAGCAGGTCCAGCGCAGGTTCAGGTGCAGGGCTGATGGAACTCGAGTCACAGAAAGTGGGCACCAGAGTCGCCAGGCTAGGTGGTTGGCACAGCGTGTGCGGTCGCACCGGAGTCCACATCAGCCAGAGGTGACCCCCTCCACTCCCAGTCCCTCACCTTGTCCTTTGTGCCCCCAGGTCTGGAGGATATCTCCAATGACCCAGCGTACCATGGCATTTATGACGGGCAGGAGCAGAGGGACCCCAGCTTGGCACCGCAGACCCCAGCCGAGGCCCAGCTCTTCATGCAGCACGCGGACCGCTTGGGCCTGAAACTGGCGGCCTTCCTGCAGAGTGTCGGGCAGCACGAGAACCTCTTTGTGTTCAGTGCCACCTACAGCCTGTCCAGTGTGCTACGGGTGACCGAGGGGCAGATGGACAGTGTCACCTACCAGTGCCTGCAGCAGCGGCTCTCACGCCAGGTGGACGTGGTACTCGAGCACCTGGAGAAGAAGCCGGACACCTGCCGGGATGTGGCCTGCCTCCATCTCATCAGCTTCCTCGTGCCATTCCTCATCAGCCTCAAGAAGAAAATGAAGATTCCGGCCATCGAGCGTCTCCTGCCACCCATTTCTGGTAAGTGCCTGGCACTGCCAGCCCCCCCCCCCCCCCGGCCACCCGAGGGCAGCACTGGCTAACTACCAGCTGTTTGTGGTTTAGAAGACAAGCTGAAGACTGAGCGAGAGTTTCCACCGCTGCTGCTTGGCCCCGAATTCCGCTGCCGGCATTTCCAGCTGGAGCCCAACACATATTGCCATCTGCATGGTGGCATCGAGTTTGAGGTGGGAACACCACCCATGGAAGAAGTGTCCAAGGAGGTGAAGGTAGAGTTCTGGTGCCATGGCAGGGCAAAGAGGGCACAAGACAGAAGCCTAAGCAGAACAGAGGGACAGAGTGGGCATCTAGATGGGCAAGGGCACAGCAGGACAAGGATTGTCATTGGCACAGCTGTCAGTGTTTATCCAGGCTGAAATTTTCTTCTGCGCCCACTCAGGCTTCACTTGAAGATCTGCAGCAGGTTGCTACGGAGGGAGCCGAGCAGCTCTTGCGCCAACGTGATGCCTACTGGGAGCAGTTGCCCCTTCCAGTGGTGCAGCTGGATGGGCGCAGGTAGGCAGTGTGGGCACAGGAGTCACCCTGCCCTTTGTTGTTCACCTGTTCCTTTCCTTGTGCCCGCCCACTCATTTCTTGCTGTCTTTCACAGATTCTATGTGATTTCACTGGAGTTAGAAAGCTTTTACCAGCAGGCAAGCCCGATGCCATGGTGGGGCGCCATGACCGAGACGATGAAAACACTGCGTGTCAGACGGCTGCCACTCAGCGACATCCAGCTGCACGAGCAATTCAAGAAGACGTTTGGCTACCGAAAGGCCCTGAAATGCAAGGTATGGCAGCGGGTCTCATTTGGGCACTTAAGCCGTTTGGCAGTGCCCAATGTGCCCCCTTCTCTTTTCAGACCCTGGCCTTCGGGCTCAAGTCGGCGGCCGAGAGGGGCCTGTCTGCCGTGCTGCACACCTTCGGCCGCAAGAACGCCGCCTCCCGCCTGCATGTCCTGGATGAGGGCGGCTACTCGCTCGTCCACGCGGCGGCCATCCACAACCGGGCCTCCATCATTTGCCAGCTGGCTATGGCAGGCATTCACTTGAATCAAAGGGGCAGCGGGCACTCCGGTCAGGCAGGTAAGCGGCTCAAAGCCGGGGTCTCGGCTGGTCACTCCCCCTCCTGGTCACCTCTGCTCTCTCCTCAGGTCTCACCCCCCTACACCTGGCGGCCCAGTGCGGCTCTCTGGAAGCCCTGAACTGCCTGCTGGGCCTGCGGGTGGACCACACAGCGGTGGACCGACGCGGCTGGACGGCCTTCCACTTCGCTTCGTTCTACGGGAACGTCCCCTGCTTGCAGGCCCTGTACTGGAAGGACCCGGCGATGGTGGACCGAGCGACCTCGGCCGAGTGAGTCAGCTAGCGGGTCCTGGGGTCTCTGAGGTCGCTTCTGCTCTGATCTCTGTCTGCCCGGCAGGTATGGCACCACTCCGCTGCTGCTGACCGCCATGTCCGGCTCTGTGGCCGCACTGCGGTATCTGCTGGCCGTTGGGGCTGACTGGAGGAGGACGGACAGTTGTGGGAACAACCTGGTGCAGCTGGCGGCCCTCTACTGCCACATCGACAGCCTGCGACTCCTCATTGACCTCCAGCTGGACGGCTTGCCCGTGTGGCATGTGCTTGTAGGTGTGTAAAGTGGCACGCTGCACTGGGCACCTTGTACAATACCAGCCTGACGTGCCAGTGTACAACCCTTGTGCCCGTTTGTCCCCTTCTCTCTAGAAATGCTGTGCTCGGCTGACCAAGTGTCCAGGGAAATGGCAGTCCGGTGCCTGGAAGTGCTTTCTGTGGCTGCGGGCAGCTTCTGGGAGGACATCGTTAAAGCAGGTGACAGAAGCCACCAGGCCTATGCTGCCAGTGCCTAGCAATGGCTACCATGTCACTTACTCGACTTCCTGGCTTCCTGTCTGCAGGGGGCGTCCCAGCACTGGTGGATTTGCTGCGTGGCCAGGGGGGGACAGTGCAGTGTGTGGCGGCTGGCGTCCTCTGTAACGTCTCCAGACACGAGTCGGCTGCCACCGCCATTGTGCTGAGTGGCGCCACGCCAGTCCTCATCGAGCTGCTTGGCAGTCCGCAGGCCGAGCTGCAGTCCCGCAGCTCCCTCATTCTGGCTGACCTCGCCTGCCAGAGTGACCACCAGACCCTCATAGCGCAGCTGGTAAGCCAAACTGACCACCAGACACAACCTTACTAAGGTCCACGAGTGTGACCTGCCCACTCTGTCCCATCAGGGTGGCATTCGCCCGTTGGTGCAGCTGCTTGGCTCCCAGATCGAGGACGTGCTGGTCAACGTCGTAGACTGTATTCGAGGCCTGTGTGTCCACAACTCGGCCAATCAGAGTGCAGTGGTGCAGGAAGGCGGAGCCCCGCTACTAGTGGAGCTGCTGACCGTCAAGTCTGGTGAGTGCCTGCAAGTCTGGGTATGCCCGCCCCGGCTGTGCCCGCCTTCTTTTAATGGCACCTTCTCGCTCTGTGAATGCACAGATGTCCTGCAGTGCAGTGCAGCGGCCGCTCTCGCCGAACTTGCCAGGAATCACCGGAGCAATCAGGATGCCATCGCAGAGGCTGGGGCGGTCAGCCCACTGGTCAGACTCATCAGCGGGCGCAAGACCACAGTGCAGGTGGCAGCTGCCATGGCTGTAGAGGCCTTGGCTGACCACAACCCCGCCATCCAGCAGAGGTTCCTGCGCACTGACCTAACAAGACATTTGCTGCGGCTGCTCAAGGTAGGGCTGCGGGTGAGGGTCTTGGCACAGGCGGGCACCACCGATAATCGAGAGCTGTGCTCTTCCCACAGGTCTTCCAGCTGCAGGTCAGAGAGCAGGGTGCTGTGGCCCTGTGGTCACTCGCCGGACAGACGCTAAAGCAGCAAAAGCAGATGGCTGAGATTATCGGGCTGAACTTCATCCTCGACCTGGCGATGGCACCGTCTGACAGGATGCGGCAAGTCGGTGAGTGGCCCACCTGTGCTCTGCTATTCCTGGCACTGAGCTTGTACTTGGTATGCCCATGTGTTGCCCTTTTCAGGGTGCCAAGCGATCATTGCTCTGAGCCGCAACAGCCGGGCCTGGCAGGAACAGATCTGCAAGGAGGATGGCGTGAGCCCACTGGCGCGTCTGCTGAGGGCACCCAAGACCACAGAGACCACACTGCTGGCCGTCATCAAGGCCTTAGGTTCACTATGTGTGGGTGAGTGACTACGACTGTCCTTTGTGCCCAGCCCACTCCTTTCATGTCACCTTGTCTCACTTTGTCCTCGCTGGTCTCCTCTAGGTGTGGCACACTCCAACAGTGCCAGCAGCCAGAGTGCCATCATGGATGCCCATTCCGCCCCAGTTCTGATTGATCTGCTGATGAGTCACCAGTGCCGAATGGTGAAGGTAAGAGCAGCCCTGGGGTCGGTGTGCCCTGGGCCACAAGGCTGAGGTGGTGCCAGCTGCCCATCCCATTTTTCTTTACAGGTGAGGGCAGCTCAGACTCTTGCCAGCTTAGTGCTAGGTAACCCAGAGCTCCAGGTGTGGCTTCACAGTGAGGAGCGATTCAGCTATACCCACGTGCTGGAGCTTCTTCAGGACCAGGTATGCCTGGGTGTCAGCGGGCACATTCTTGCAAGTCTTGGCACCCCATAACCACCATCTTTTGTGATTTTGCCTGCAGGATGTTGGCCTCCAGGCAGGCTATGCCCTGACCCTCTTTGCCTACAACAGCACCCTGCAGCAGGCAGTCATGCTCGAGTGTGGTGGCATCTCTTTGTCCAGCTACGAACCGTTCCTGCACTCAGATGATGAGACTGCCAGGGCAAAGGCGGCATTTCAGGTAAGAGCAGGCAAGCAGAGCCGTCATTACCACTGCTGCCTGAATTGGGGGACGCAGCAACGCCAGGAGTGTGCCCACTTATTGGGGCTCGGCCTCATTTCATTGCAGGTTGTGGTTCTGGCTAAAGTCATAGTGGATGCTGATCAGGTCACCCTCTCTGCCCGTGGTGTCACCATCCTGGTGGACCTGCTCAGTTCCAAGCAACCCAGGACAGTCGCCCTGACAGGTAAGCCCATGCTGTGTGCCACCTACTGATCCCATGCCACTGTATTACTCTAATCTTACTGTGTGCCAGGTGAACTCCTCGCCAGTTTGTGTCATACAAGAGCGGGCATCCCAGACGCCATCACCAGCCTGGGTGCCGTGGAGTACCTGTGTGGTCACCTGTATTCTGGCAATGAACAGGTAGGTCAGGACGAGGGGGTGCGGCTGCCCGGCTCCCTCATGTGATGCCCATGGACTGCTGCGTCTGTCCCTAGGTCCGTGCTGCCTGTGCCATCACCCTTGGCTACCTCACGTTCCACCGGCCCGCTCATCGCCTCCTACTGGCGCAGTGTCGCAATCAGCCGGGACTCTACAGTCTCCTGCTTGCCAACATCTCCCAAGATGGTAAAATCTGCAAGGTGTTCACAGATGAATTCAAGCGACAGCAGACTATTGGTCTGCCCTCCCAGAGGTAGGGGGCGGTGGAGGGGGTGCCTGGCGCTGCCCACCTCCTGTCATTGTGCACTAACCTGACTTACCTTTTACTGCAGTTTGGTTATCAATGGAGGCCCACCGGTGACCCCATGCCATGGTAAGTATGTGTTAGCTATTTAGTGCCACTGGTGTTTGTCATCGGGGGTCATTCGCCGAGGATCCAGCACTATGCCCTTATGCCAATTTGTCCTTTCTAATGCAGGGAGACCAAAGACGGCGTCTGCCACCCATGGCCTTCACCATGTGCTTGTCGAGCGGGTGCCACGCTCCAAGTCAGCTCCAGGGACTCAGAGCTCAGTGGCCAGAGGAACCAAGTGCCACGGGCCCTCGGGAGGGAAAAGAGACAAGATACAGTGGGAGAGATGAGCCCAAGGGTCACATAAGACTGGCACAGCCTTTATTGTCAACAGGAATCCACGTCCCATCCCTCATGTTGCCAGCCTCAGCTTCACGGGTGGCAGTATGATGGCACATTGCTTTACCTCCTCGGAAATGTCTGTGCCAAAGGTCGCCCTGCATAGTGGGAAAGAAGGGGGCAAAAGTGACTGCATCAGCTGCCAGTGGTTCGGGTGCCAAGATCCACCAGTACTACGCACTTACTTTGGCTGGTACCTAATGCCGGCTGGACTGGGGAGGATGCCGATGCCCTCTTGGAGCCGTTCAATGCCATTCCTAGGGTGCAATGACAGACATGTTTATCAGACGAGGCTCACAACCACAGTGCAGTGTGCCAGTCCACTACTCACCAAGCTACCATGGCACCGTTATCTGTGCAGAGCCAAGGAGGAGGACACAGCAGCTCAAGTCCACTGGCATCGGTGATAACCTGCAGCAGCTGCCTGGCATACCGATTGCTTGCTACACCCCCGGAAGCGACCTGCGGCAAGAGATCATGGGCTGGTTACCTTGGGTTTAGTGCCAACTGATTGCCAAGTTTCTTATTTGTATTAATCACAGGTGCCCAAATGTTGGCAGGTCAGGATTTGGTTCCGAACCTCGCCTCTGCCTAAACTTGACAGGTTGTTAATTACGTGTGCCAAGTGAGTACTGGGGCGGGCACCAGGTTTTGGAAGAACATGAAGACCATTAAAGCTGGCATATGGGGTATGCGTGTGGCATATTTCTGGCAGTCACGTACAAGTGTGGGGCTCCTCTCTGGTAGTAGACCCCTCGCTTTACAGAACAGGATGGCACGATGAGTCCTCTTGGCGATATGGGCACAGACAGCATGCTGAGCAGCAGCACAAACGTCAGCCACACAGGACAGTACCTGACCGTCCCGCACACCTGCAAGATAAAACACGTCAAGTTTAGTGGGCACACTGGCATTGGCTCCGGCCCCTCAGTGCAGTGCCCTCTTACCCTCCTCCTGCTCTAGTCTGGCGATCGTCCGTTCAACTTGCGTTCGAAGGCCAGCAAATGAGAAGTTGCAATCCAAGTGGCGCCCCATCGGAGTCCGCAGGTTAAACTTAAGTCTGTCCCCTTGTAGTGCCAGGTGCTCCACGGCCTGCCCGCCTCCCATAGCACGGCACTCCGGGTGCCCAGTCAAAGACAGCCTCCTGGCAATCTGTCCGGAGAAAGCGTGACAGCAGTGAGCTCCAGGGCCGCCGGGCGAGCCGGTGCCCTCTCACTGGGCCTCACCTTATCCAGAGAGTCTCCCGGTGCCTCGTCCAGTGCCTGTCCCAGCAGCAGGAAGTCGGACACCCCCCTGGCCAAGGCCAGCAGGGCGTGACCACCAGTGATGAGCAGGACCAGGAAGGGGAAGGGCAGAGGGTGCACCATGCGAACGGTGAGGGCGTGCGCCTCCATGTGGTGGATGGGGATGAAGGGCGTCGGGAGGCCCTGTAGAAGTGTGCCAGTGAACTCGAGTCCAACAGACAAGCTGAGGGCCAGTCCGGGCATCACGGTGGTGGCCACGGCAGACAGTGCACTGGCGCGCAGCCCGCTCTTCTCGAGGGCTTCCTGGACGATCCGGGCGATGTGCTGCCGGTGCAGAGCCTGAGCCACGTGCGGGATAATCCCACCGGTCCTGAAACGAGAAGAGAGGCCATCTGTCACCCTGGGAGGGTGTAAAGGGTGACGCAGCTGTCACTTATCAAATAGGAGCAAAATGTTAGGCAGACCGGGGAGGAGTAAAGGCTGATCCAGATGGCACTGACTGGCGAGGAGTCACATGTAAACAGCAGGGAGAAGGATAGGGTGACGACGAGAAAAGTGACCCCACTGGGTGCACTCATCATGGAGGAAGCGTCACGTGGTCCGTGTACACCGAGGCAGAATCAAGACTGGCCAGGGCAGTACATATTAGGGAGGAGGAAAGGGTGGCTGGCATGACTTGACTTACTTGGATGGAGAAAACGCTGGCAAGGAGAGCAAATGCAGTAAACATGGAAAAGTGACAATGACACAAAGATGGCAGGGGGGGGTGAAAATGTGACAGAATGGGCCAGGACTCCCTGTCTGTTTGTGGTTTTTAATTTCATTTGAGCTCAATAATCTGTTCAATGCACATCCAAGGGAGGACGGCAGCCCCCTTGAACCCGGACTCACTCATCATAAGCAGCTCTTGCTCGAGGTTGAGGTTTAGCTTTAGCAGGAGGTGATTTGTGACCCGTTCTGCCCTGACGTTCCTACGTTACCAATGGCAGCCAATAGCGCACATGTGGATCGCCAGGCCGGTGAGGACGTTCACGGCCGCTTTAGTGTCGGGTGCTGTTCGGCGTTGGCTCCGCCTACTCGACAGTAAAGCGCTACTGTCTCCTGTGTGTGGGAGTGTCCGCTCCCATCGAGCGATCTGATTGGTCGGTTTGCCTTTGGCAGGTCAGTGAAAGGGATGAGGACACAATCGAGGCAGGAAGCGGTAGGCAAGACGCTGACATGCGGGCGGTACACATAAGGCCGGAGATCATTAAAATGTGTTTAAATGTATTCGATTACCTGGCAAAACAAAGCTGGGGAGAACAACACGTGGTATGGAGGAAGTTCGAAATGACGGGCTAATGCGATCACAAAGACGACATCGGCCCCAAGTGGGGGGCTCGTCCCCGCTTTACCGGATTCTTTGATCCTTTGCGCGCAACGGGAATTTCTCCTTTTTAACAATAAAATTCATGTCTGGAAAGCACCGAGAAGGTGCAAGTGTGACAGAAGAAGAAAAAAGTGTGTGACAGGCAACATGACAAACGGTAAGGCAAAAGCGACAAGACCCTCGCAATCCGGGGAAAGGAGACCTCCAAAGTGGCCACCCCGGCGTCTCTGCCAGTGTCTGTCTGTGGAGGGCGCGCTCTCTCTCTCTCTGCAACAGATATAAGGCTTGAAAGGCGCTATACTGACGCCTCGCTCTGCTTTTGAATAAGCGAAGCTCGACAAACAAGACGAGGTCATCCGAGCGCCAATCCCCACCGATACCTTTCAACATGTTGGTCCAAGCCCGGCGGCGCCTACCTGAGGTGCTCTTCCTTCTGCGAGTGCAGCGCCTCCCCCAGCACTCGGCCGTGCTCGTCCACCACCGCCGCCCCGGTGTCATCGCAGCTGCTCTCGATCCCCAGCACGACGCGGGGCCTCCGGGACGATAAGCAGCGTACGTGCGAACCAAAGCGCCACAGCCGCCATGCCCGAAGATGCGCGCGCAGCATGCCGATGCCCCGGAAGTAAACGCTCGACGAGGTCACATGGCTGAAAGCAGTCCGATGGGCAACGCAGAGCGACACTTTTGTTCCGGAAACAACC
Organism: Polypterus bichir lapradei; assembly: GCA_026402145.1. NCBI lineage: Eukaryota > Metazoa > Chordata > Cladistia > Polypteriformes > Polypteridae > Polypterus > Polypterus bichir. Next base: position 676,357 of record JANRMT010062814.1, read on the forward strand.
TGGAAAGTCGGAGAGCGAGCGAAACGCCGAGAGGCGGTCAGCCGACCGCGTGTGGGGTGCAAGAACGACCTGCCGTCCCGACGAGGAGCTTCTTCGTCTCCGCTGCCCGGTAAGACGGCGGTTATTGACCGATGTGAAGTTGCTCGGTTAGCAGGCAGGCAGACTGCGCAGCTCAAATGGCTCTCTTGTAGCATCCGCGAAACGCCGTGGCGGCCCGGTATTCAGTCGGGGGGGGGGGTCGGTCGGTCCGTCCGTCCGTCGTGCTCAGTTGGACCTGGCGGGCTGGCTGGCGTCCTCACTTCCCGGGGCTTGACCCGGTGATCTGAGCCCTGCCTGCCGCGGACCCCCGCACGTACTCATTCTGATGGGCTTCAGTCCGAGTTCATTTGATAGATAGATAGATGTGAAAGAGACAGAGACTTTATAAATTCATATACTCCAGCAGCAGCATACTGATAAAAATAAACAATATTAAATGAAAGAGTGAGAACAATGCAGTGCAAGTTGTTAAACGCTGGGTGGAGAGTGCCAGGCAGATGTAACGGATAGTAACTTTGTACATTGTTAAGGTTTACCCGCACCCCCGGGTGGCATAGTGTGGAGGAGGAACGACCTTATTTCATTATTCCTTATCATTAGGCTGACGTGACGCCCTTATGCAGTTGGCGCAGTTCCTGTTTGGAACACAAGCAGGTCAAGTGACTGGCAGAGGGTCTGAAGGCCAAACACCCAACGGTTTACTTTCTTTTTGTGTTTGCCCTTTGCAGCTACCATGGAGCCCAAGTGCAAGCGGAGGAAGACTGGCACTGGTGCCCTGCTGTCCTGGGAGGTGGTGCCCGTGCTGTCTCCCGAGCAGTGCCAGGACGTGGAGCTGCTGGAGGCCTACGCTGCCCCCATCTTCAACAAGAGGGAGACGTCACGCCTGGTGAAGGAGCTGGCCACCGTGTGTCCTCTAGACGGTCTGCCGCACATCAAGAGGGTGCGGGCCTGCCCGGACAAGCTCAGCCCTCACCCCCTTGAGGTGCTCATCTGTTTGGCAGACCACAAGGCCCACACAGAGGCGCCATCTCTGGATATGCTCCTAGCAGGGGCCGGGCACATTGACTGCTCCAGTCTTGGAAGGCCATTTTTGGTGCGGATAGCGGCCCGGCCCCCTCTGACGAGACTTCAGTTTGAGAAGGCCAGTTGTCATTGGCCAACCTCCTTCCATGAGGATAAGCAGGTGACGGTGGCCTTGCGAGGTGACCTCTTCACAGAAGAGCATAAAATGAGAATGCAAACATACATGGAGTTGGCGATCCAAGCTGCAGTGGCAGGCCAGGCGCAGGGCATGGAGGCAGTGGGAGCGGTGTTGGTGGAGCCCGATTCGGGCTCCGTTCTTGCAGTGGGACATGACTGTCGACACGGCCCCAGCCCTTTGCTCCATGCGGTCATGGTGTGTATCGACCTGGTAGCACGTGGGCAAGGAGGGGGCGCCTACAAATACAAAGACTACCTGGCCTGTCGCTTTGTGGGGGCAGAGCCGGGGGTCCACCCTGCAGCTGAACAAGAAGGCCATGAGGAACTGCCATACATCTGCACCGGTTATGAGCTGTATGTGACCAGAGAGCCCTGTATCATGTGTGCCATGGCCTTGGTTCATTCCAGAGTACGCAGGGTCTTCTTTGGGGTGCCCACGCCTGACGGAGCTTTGGGCAGCAGATATAAAATTCACACCCAGAAAGACCTGAATCATCATTATGAGGTATTCCGAGGAGTCATGGCACACAAGTGTGAGCAGCTGAGTAGCAAATCGGCTGGCACGTTTTAATGTTGTTTTTAATAAAGTGGCACTGCTACCCACCGATCCCGTCTTCTTTTCATCTGCATGTTGGCGGCAGCCGTACCAGCTGCACCTCGCACCACGTAATTCACCCAAAGCGGAGCGTGTTTGGGCCGGGCCTGGACTTGGAGGGCTGCTGCTGGAAGAGGCGAGGGTGAGGCCAGAGCGGGTGCTTGGCAGGTTGTCCGTGTGTGGATCCTAGCGCAGGCACACTGCATTGTAAAAATGACACTCTGTGGTCGTAAAAGATTAATAAAGAGTAGGAGGCAGCCTGATGCCCTGGCTGAATTAGGGTTAGGGTTCATGGTCCCCTCATCACCCACTGCCCCATACCGACTGGCTCTCTCACTCCTTCACCACTTAATAGCACATTGGCACAAGCATGGCTTATGTCTCCTCGTCTCTGCCAAGTGAGAAGAGCCGCTAAATTAACGTAACTCTCTTGCTGCAGCTGCCTTTGTCGGAGCCCCTTCAGCCTTCCTTGGGTCAAAGCCCACCTGTGTTTTACAGGAGCGACGTGAAGATTGGGGTCTGCGCTTGAATCCAGCCCAAGGTGTAGGCATCTAGTGAGTGAGTGAGTGAGTGGCATGGGCACTTTGTCTTCACCGAGCTGCGTGATTTAGTGTAAGGTGGACAAGGACGACATCAGAGCAGGCGTCTGAGCAACAAGGGGCTCTGGCCTGCCACCTTAGTGTGACCAGCCTCAGCACACAAGTCTTGATGGGGCAGACGTCTGGTCTCCATCCCGATTGTCAGTAAGGTGGCACACGGTGAATGGAGACCGTGTGACCAGGCACGGGCCCTCCATGTTTAAAGTGTTACAGCGGCTGGGGGTCTTTGTTGTCATGCCAGTTTACTGCTCACACAACTGGCCTTGGTAGGGCAGCCCTTACTTTAGGTGACAAACCCGTTTTAACAGGACCAGCTGCAGGCTTCCTTCAGTATGCAGCTCGTCTCAACGGCCACCTGCTGTTCGTGTGATGCAGGACCGCGTGGTTAAGCACAGACAAAATGTTCTACCAGGGTCCTGGTGGGTGGGCTGCACTTGCTCAAGCCCCATTGTCACCAACTGGCTGCATTAAGATTCCTACCCTTTATTAAGGTGGTCTTCAGCCCTAAACCACTGCACTCCCCATTTTAACTGCTCCTTAGTGGGCTTCACATTTACAATGAGAATCAAATGAGAGACAGAGAGACAAGCAGCTCACTTTCTAAGCTGGTCAGGTTCACCACACCAGTGCGTCACCACAGCGTCTGTCTGGGAGGACAACGAGGCGAGAAAAGCTAAGGATGGACGAGCATCGACCTGAAAGGAACATCTAAGGTATGAGAATGACGGGCCATCAAACACCACAAGGACGACTGACTTGGAGTCACAGTGCTGTGAAAAAGTATTTGCCCCTTCCTGACAGGCTCTTTTTTGTCACAATGGATGTCAGCGTCTCACAGCGAGTACGCAGTACGGCGAGGAACCTGAAAGCTGCTTTCTTACAAACCCTGTTTATTTATACATACGAGTCAAAAATTGTGCTAAAACACTTAAGAGTGTCGATGGCTGCCGCTCTCTCCTGCGATGTGCTGCTCGGCTTAGCCCTGGATGTCCAGCTCATCAGCAAACGCTTAGCCATTTCTGAAACATCGAGACAGATGATCTCAGGCAGGAGCAGGAGTGAGGTGATCACCAGAGCCGCCGTGCCACAAAACCCTTACCTGCAGCCCAGTTAGGCACCAGCATGGCCACAGAACTGGAGAAATCTAGCGGCCCAGTGTTAGCCCAGCTTCTCGAACCAGAATAAGGGGCTTCTGTGAGTAAGCGGCTTATTCAATGCACTCTTAGCCAAGTCCGGGGGAGTGTGGTGTGTATTTGAGTTGGCGAATTTACATACTGAGCTTCGGGACTAAGCCACATCTCCCCAAGGACCTCTCTAAAATAAGATAAAGGGAACCAAGTAAACACAGAACAGCATTTCTAACTCGCTTCTTGTTCTCCACCATCTTATCTGTATTACCACCTTAGTTTCTCCCTCAAACAGCTGAGAATGAAACTCGGCTGACAGAACCAAAGCCCAACGAGTGACGTCATCACCTCAAACAGGCTGGCCTATCAAAATGACCCCACGGGCATCCAAGATGGCACAGAGGATTCCAGAAGAACATCTAGAGAGCTGCTGCCCCCTTCAGTCAGTGTTCAGGACTAAGTTAAAACACAAATGGGAGAGGAGCAGCAATGCAGAAACATCTGCTAGCCAAGAGGGGCATCAGTGCCATGACAGGCACAACAGAGGATAGCAAAAGCATCAGACCCCCCCAATAAAATGTGGCATTGCTAGTGGAAGATGTGCCATTTTTGCGAAGGAACCGTGAATTGGCACATTCCTAGAATCCTCCTAAGGAGAACATCCAGTGAGCTGAAGTGTCACCGCGTCGTGCAGCAGGACGATAAGCGAAAACACCAAAGCCAGCCTACAAGTGCAGGGCTAAGCAGGGGTCGAGTCAAAGTCCTGATTGAACCCGACAGAGATGTGCATCTGGCACCCACAAGCCTAGCAGCAAAGTTCTGCAAAGAAATGTGGGCACAAATCCCCTGGCATCAAATGAGAGTACGTGTTTTGCTTGCAGTGCCCACTAATCGCACCAAGTATTGAGACCATGGGGGCAATGACTTTTTCACAGGGATGACTGGAGATTGGAGGACTTTGCTCCTGATTTAAGAATCGTCTTGTGTGGTCACTCAGGCTCACTTTCTCAAATACCCAGAAATGGAGGACATTCAGGAAACAAAAACCTGCAGTGACTGTGGCCTTCCAGAGCCAAACCCAACAAGCCCCATTCTAGACCTCCCCCTGTGGTCCGAGTGTGCACATGGGCCCACCAGAGACTTCAGACTCGGTGACAGGTACCACCCCAATACCACACTGAGGCGTCATCGAGAGGCTGGCGTGTTGCACCCTTACAGCTCACGGCTGGCACACAGAGAAGCAGACGACTGACCACAAGGAGTTTGTTTCAGTAAATTTACTTTCTCTGGAATAAAAATAAAAAAAAAAAAAAAAAAAGTCCAATGCACATGAGACTCTAGAGACTAAGACGAGAGTCGGCAGTCACAAGAGAGGTGCGTTCTGATTACAAACGACGCTCACGAACGGTACACCATCGGGTGGGCTCACTTTGAAAATAAAGTAATCCACAAAGCAAATGAAATTAGGAAATGAGAGTCCTAACTGACAGCTGGTCTGAGAAGGAGAAGAAGAAGACGACAAATCCAGAAATGGCCAGAGCGCTCCCTGTTGCCTTGGCAACTCTCCCTGTGCGCCCAGTGCTCAGACGGAGCCTTTTCAGGGTTACGACTGGGCCTGCCCAGCTCTTTGGAGAGATCTACCATCAAATACGTACCTACTCATGTTAGTAAATGCACTTTGCATTCTCCTGTCCTCTGAAATGCCAGCATGGAGCAGTGAGTGGCAATAAGACATACACCGGGTACACACTACCAGGGTACAAAGTACAGATCACCAGTTCAGTTCAGTTCACGTACTGTCGGGCGGCCGCCGCCACGCTGTCTCAGTACTTGTTGATGCCAAAGATGCGCACTCCATGAAGCTGGGGCAGTTTGGGGATGAGCACACTCAGCAGGGAGGCCGTATTGATGAAGCAGTGCGTCGGGTCGTACTTTGTGTAGAAGCTGGCCAGAAAGTATCTGCAGAAAAGAGAAAGCAGGAGAGTCACCCGGCCGTTCAGGGAGCAACGCCAAGGATTCCCCAACCACTCACCCCCCCCCCCCCCCGACGACTTACATGATTATCGGCGATATGGTGAAAAACTTGCGCGAGGAGGTGAACTGAACACCGTAGTCCAACTGCTCCCAGTGCGTGAGAAGCCGGGCCTTCCCCTGATCAGGCGTCTCAAAGGGCGTCCCTTTAACAGCATGCAGAAACACGTACATCCCCTGCAGAATGAAACACAGGCACATTGGAGAGCCCGCTATAAGCCTGCCTGCCTGGCTCCATGTACGCGATCGCACATCCAGCTTACTTACCAAGTTGTGGATGACGTTGGTCAGGGTCCACACCACGGGCACGCTGAAGAAGGGAATGCTCAGCAAGACGATGTGCAGCATGCCAACCCCGAGTGCGTAGGTCAGCCATATCCCCCGACTGTTCATGATCCTGGTGTTGGGGTTCACTTCGCTGTGCGCCACACCGACATTCATCGTGACCTGGGGAGGGAGAAACGTGTAAGTGGCGGCCCGGGCAGCGCGCCTCGGCGGACGTCACAAGTGTGGCCACTGCCTGCTCCGGTGCCCTGCGCAGAGGGAACACAAACCGGCCAAGGATGGATGCTGCCACGCGACCCATGTAAGAAATCCTGCAAACATGCCACGAACAGCTTAGTCGGGCACCGTGCCCGGCCGGACAGGAGTTACGGAGGGCGGCTTAACAGGTGGACACGCGCCGTCCGGGGCTCTCCGTTCATCTCGAACACCCGGCTTGAGTTGCCACGTCTGCCGACCACTGGGGCCTGCCTTGGACGAACGAGCCGGGTGTCGAGCTCCAGGGACTCGAAAAAAAGTAAACTGCGCGTCGGTGACGGGCCCGCGATCCAGACGGCAGCGCTCTGCCATTCACCCGAGTCGACAATTAAAGGCGAAAGTGCAAATGAAGTGTCCTTTCGCCCGGAGGCGAAGGCACAGCCGCGTCCACCTCCCTCCATGTCGGCACGAGGCCGCCGATGCCACCTCTGCGCCACACGAAGAACCCCCTCGAGCGCCCGGCTCGTCGTCTCAGCCGCTACTTACGGAGTCGCGTCCTCCAAATCCGCAGCAGGCGTCGCGCTCAGGCCTCCTCGCGCCGTCGTTCTTTTTTCCTTGTTGTTGTTGTTGTTCTATGGACGTGCGCGCTCTCGACACCTCGGGAGCGAACGCGTCACGGCGCACGCATTCCGCCTTGCCCGCCCGCCCGCGTAGACAGACCGCCCAAAGAATGTCTGCCAGAGCGTTACGGTAAGGCGTAGCAGGTCTGAAGATTTTATTATTGTTGTTTATACGAAGAGTACGATTAAAAAGCAAACACCAGCATAAACCATGGAAATCAAATAAAGTTGAATTGCCTGCACAAAGCGTTATCTTTACTTCATGTTTTCTTTTGTTGAGATGGGAAACTTGTTAGTGCAGTCGAGTAATTTGACCAGTTCCGTTCTTTTTACTTTGGTATTGCGCAGGCGCACGAGAAGTTCTCTAGCGGCGGTCAGTGCAAACTTTACAAACGTCACGGGGACAACATAGGATTTGGTTAAACGGACAGGAGCATAACGGGACTTAAGACAGAGTAACGGCAATGCAGTCTCACAAGGTCTGTGCGCGCGTGAAACTGCTGAGCGTCCGTGTGCTTTTGGGTGAGAGAGCGGCAGGAGGAAGCCTCAGTGGACCCATAGGACACTGGCACCATCTGTGTGAAGAGGAAGACAAAAAGCAACATCCTCCCTAGGCACCAGGGTGGCAAACAAGGTCCCTCCAACTGCCCAAATATGTCTAAGGCCTGGCAGGTGAGGAAGGTCATCCTGATTGAGCCGACTGTCCTCTGCAAGGAGGGGTGTGACGAGGCCCAGAAGGGCAAAGCCACCAAGTAGTAGGGCACAGTCCAGGAGTGCAGACTGTTTCCTGTCCAGGTGGGCTGACAGGGGTGAGGTTCCCACGTCCAGGACTCACTGCCCTAGGAATATCAGGGAATGAAAAAAGATGGCTGCCCGCAGGAATGGAGATGCAGCAGGTGGAGCCTCCTGCTGGTTATGGCACAAAACAGAGCAGTCAGGCTGGAGGTCAGTAACTAACGGGCACCGATTTGTCTGCACTGCCAACCCACCAACTAGAGGGTGTTGCGGTTAGCGGTCAAATCACCTGGGGAAGGCTGGGCACAGTCAGCTGCGGACAAAATGGCCACCGTGGCTGAAATCGTGACTGCAGGTGAGGGACCTTCGGAAGCCGTGAGTCCTCCTGTCCAGTACGGTACCTTCATTCACAAAGAACAAAATTAACGCAACGGTGTGCTTGATTTCGATTAAAGAGACAAACCTTTAAATATTCTCAGACTGAAGCTCCAAAATCAGAATCGGCAGCCCTATGGCGACTCTTCTCAGGAAATCGGTGACGCAAAGACACGTTGTTTGCAAACCGTTTAGCTACGAATACCCATCTGCCTTCATGGGTTGTGTGTTGATTGTTCCAGAGGAAATGTCGAAGTTTGTAAACGGGGGGTCAGGTGACCTGTGTTTAGGGGCGCTCTGACTCCTCCCCCCCAATCCCACATTTCTATCGTAGAGCCTGGGGTGGTATGGGACGCCAGTGACATTTTCAGAACGAAAACGAGAACTAGGACTGAACATATTGTTTTACAAGAACGAGAACAGAAATTACAGTAAATAGAGAGACTAAAACTAAATAAAAATACAAATGAGTGATATGTGAACGAATTAAAACAAGAGCAAAAATACAGCAATAGCATTGTCGCTCAGTCCGGTTCAGTCGTGCAGAGGAGTTGTTTGTAGGACCTCCTGTGTGCTCAGTTACGTTGAGCTCTTCACTATGTGGTTATCTCGTACCCCGGGCTTACTTGTTGCCACCTCTCGTAAAGGACCGTCGTTTGTTTGTTTGTTTGTTGAGCACATTTGGCTCGTCGGGTTGAAGCAGTAAGCACTTGTGGTTGACGATGGCGAGTTTTAATAGATGTTTGCGGGTAGAAAGTGGGAAAGTAATGGACAGGCAGCCTGCCAGGGCGAACTGCAGAGGTCTTGAAAAAGAAAGAAGGCCAGCACTGCAGATATGGACTCGGTGCCACCTAAACTTCATGTCATTGTCAATCAAAGCCTTTGAAACTTCTGAACTTCTCGTAATTCTACTCCAGTACACCAGAGAAACTTTGTGAAGACCAACACTGGTGTCCTTCTCCAAACTCTGCATGTATATGGAGGGATGTGCCTGTCTGACTGGGTGCGTCTGTAGGCATACATGTGTACGCAGTCTGTGCAGGCGGTTATTATGTGCATTAGCTATACACGCGGTGCCCATTGGGTGTGTTCCACTGTGCCACACATCTGTGTCCGACTACGAAGACTCGACTCGACTCGACTCTGTTAATCCAGTTCACGGACTCACTGGTTGAGTGGCGCTGCCCTGCAGATTGAGTACGTATTTTGTGGTTCATGCTACCGTTATGCAGTCACGCTCTTCAGTATCCTTACAATGCAAGGGCAGCAGTGCGGGGCTCCTGTGTTGACTCGATTTAGACGACGAGTACATTTGTGACGTTGTCTTGGAGGAAGGGACGATAATCTGCTTGGACTGGGAATGCCCTGGTCAGAGAGTGTCAGCTGCTGCTATGAATCGGTTTGTGGGGGTCCAGGCAGGTCACTCGGTGGGTGCTTTGAGGCTCGTGCCACACTGGGGACGTTTTTCTGTTTGACTCCGTAGCATCTCGGACTGGGATGCTGAGTGACCGTCATAGTATTTTGATTTTTATTATCTAACAGATGTTATTTCCTGACTGTTTGTACTCTTTGCGGTTAATGGGCTTATACAGAGAGGTCTGTGCAAAGGGTGGGATAAGCTGGTGGGGGGCTGGCTCACTTGCCTGGCACAGCACAATCCAATGGAACTGCATGTGGTTATTCCTTCTTTCCTTCTCAGTTACTACCTGGTTGGCTTTGCTTTAATTCAAGGAGTTAAAAATCGGAACGCAAGGGGGCTTTGTACACCGGAAAAAAGAACAAGCGTCTCCAGTTTTATGCAACATTTAAAAGCAGATATTGTGTGTTTAACTGAAACGTACTTGAAGGAGGCACACAGATTGGCGCTTTAAGGTGATGCCGTTTTCTGCCAGGGCGTCACATAAATGCGGAGTGGTGGTACTTGTACAGTGGTCCCTATTGATTAATATCTTTGACTAGCATTCTGATCAGGCTGGCAGGTGGTGCCACGTGTCGCTTGACATCAGCGGCCAGAAGATGCCATACTGTTGCCTTTGTGCGCCAGCACTCTTTGACCCTTTGGCTCTTTGAGGATCTTCCTGGGCAGCTGTTGCAATTTTATGGATACAAGCTGGCGGTTGCTGGTGATGTGAATGCAGTGCTGGATTTTTCTTCTGGGCCGCTGCCCTGTGAAACCAAATCAGCGAGTCCCCGCTTTACTCGCGTGTTTAGGCTTTGAAATCCGTCTGCTAAAGAACATTCAGACTTTCTCCCAGACACAAACCGGCCTCTCGTTTAGACTGCAGTCGTGTATCTGAGCCGTTAGCACACTTGTGTCGTGATTCTGCCGGCCTCTTCCTCTGATCAGAGAGGCCCAGTCGCTGGTGTTTTAATGCGTTGTGATTGTCCAATGAAACTTTCTGCTCTGAATGACCAAATAAACCAGTGGACCTCATTGATACCAGTTGTCCATCAGTGAGGGGTGCCACCTTTGCATGGCTGGCTGGCTGTCAAGGGCTTTGTTAAGGAGAGGGAGTCCATCTTGAAAATGGAGCTGGGAATGCCAGGACTTAAAACCTCGAAGGCTCATCTGAACGCGTTACTTCTGAGGGGAGTGGAGGTTCAGATTCAGCGCACGAGGCCAGGTAAGCTTGTAGTGCCGCGGCACCGCAGGAATGAGTCTGCAGCAACTACAGTACGCCTGCCATTGAAACTGAGGAAGGGGCTTTAACTAGCAATTGTACGTACATCAAGGGCAGAGTCGTGCCAAGTTACACACAGCTATTTAACTCCTGGAATATGGCGCCCTCAGGGTTTGACCTGCCAAAGCCGTCAGGAGAGGAGGCCCCAGAAGTGGAATGGGGGCATTGCAGGTGGCATTGCCGACTTCATTTAAATCTGATAAACGTCCCGGTGACTTTCACAAGGTCTTCTGCTCTCGGGTCCCTCTGTGTGACATGTTCGATTTCTCAAACTAAATAAGGAGAAATCGGAAATCCTAGTGATTGGCAAAAGTGGATATAAGGAGGATATTAGAAATAAACTTGATCCAAAAGTCAAGACAGAGGTAAAGAATTCATATTAATCAGATCACTAGGGCAGCTATTTTTTCACTTAAGGAATACAGTGGAACCTGGGGTCACGAACGTCTCTGAACACGTATGTACACATCGGGTGACGACCACACGCTCGGGTGACGAACAAGCCAGTTTCCCTTGCGGTTCGTACGCGCCGGTGATTTCCGCACGTGTTCAGTCTCTCCCCGTACTGTACGTTGTTCTCGGTGCGTCGCGCAGAGGGACTCTGCCTCAGAACTGTAACCTCCTGTCCACCCAGCCTTCTCCTGTGGTGTAGCAGGTCCACAGCTCCCGTCAAAAAGGCCAATTTTAATAAATAACTAAATAAATAAAGCCGGTGCAGGACAGAGAGAGCGCAGGCTCGCGTGCCGCTGAGCAGGGAGCCTGGGTGTTTGTCTCCGTGTTATTCAATGTTTTACATTTAGTTTACTGTTACGCTGTGCATTCTGTGGTATACGTAATTAACTATTTTTGTGCTTAAAAATCTTTAAAGAAAATATATTTAGATAGATACTTTATTAATCCCAAGGGGAAATTCACATACGGTTCGTACGGTCTGGAACGGATTAATTGTATTTACATACAATCCTATGTGGAAATGACTTCGGGTCACAAGCAAATCGGGTTACGACCAGAGTTTTGGAATGAATTACGGTCGTGACCCGAGGTTCCACTGTATAGTAAAAGTCAGACCTCTTATAACTTTGCAAGACGCTTTTGTCTTCGGTCGACTAGATTACCGTAACGCACTCCTCTCAGGACCACCCAAAAAAGACATCAATCAGTTACAACGAGTGCAGAATGGAGCTGCTAGAATCAGAACCAGGAAAAGAAACTCCGAGCACATCACGCCAGTCTTGGCGTCACTACACTGGTGACCTGTGCCATTCAGAATTGACTTTCAAATCCTGCTGATGGTTTACAAAGCCTTCGATAATCTCACGCCGTCCTGCCTCTCACCTGACACTCCAAAGCGTAACCTCAGATCTTCAAATGAGGGTCTGCTTAGAATTCCAAAATTAAAAGAAGTGGATTCAGCCTTCTGCTGTGATGCGCCTCAAATCTGGAATACGCCAGGCTGATACGGTGGAGCACTTTAAACAACTGCTAAAAACCCGTAACGTTAACATGGCCTCCTCATCACTTCGTGTTAGTGTAACCCTGAGATTCTGCATATGCATTGAATTCTCATTTTTTATCATATCTCTGCACTAATCCCTACTTTCTCTGCTGTTCTCTTCTTTCCAGTTTTCTGTGGTGGCGATCTGCACCCCCACATGGCCACATGGCCATCATCATCATCAAATTCTTACACATGGAGCCTGACAACCATGAGGACTGATTGAGGTCATTGATGTTAGGTAGAATGACCAGTGGGGGCTGGTCTGGTGGCCTCGGACCCCCTGCAGATTTTCTTTTTTTGTTTTTTCTGTCCTCCCTGGCCATTGGACCTTACCTTGTTGTTTCTTTTTTCTTTCTTCATCTTGTAAAGCACTTTGAGTTCCACCATTTCTATGAAAGCGTCCTCTAGAAATGAATGTTGTTGTTGTTAAATTCTGCCGTATCCAGGGTGGGCTTACACCCTGCGGTTAATCAATCCACGATCTCACAATTGCTGAAAACGGGCAAGGATGCAACCAAATGTTTAACTCCCAGCCAACAGGCTATGCACGCCCTTTTCCTGATTCCACGTCAGGCAGCTGCTGCACCTCTGGACAGCACTATGAAGACAGACTATGTGGACCACCGGGGGCGTCCCGCTCCCGACACCCCGGCACAGGCAGGCTGAGACACAAGTCTTCCTCAATAGCACACGTTTTCTTCACGTTTCACTTGACAGCACAGTACACAAGCACCAGCTAATATAACACACTCCTTTTCTTTCTCTTTCTCTCTCCCTCTCTCTTCCTCCTCCGGCGACTCCACTCTTCCTCACAAGCTTTGTCCTCCACCCCCTGACTCTGGCCCACTGACTGATGGTGAAGTGGCTCCTTTTATGTGGTTTCTTGACCTCCTTGCAGCTGCAATTCCAGGTGTGGCAGAAGTGGTGCCCCAAAGGGTTCAGCTGTAGCTGTGGCACCCCCTGGCAGCACCCTAGGAGCCCAACAGGGCTGCTCCAAACTACAACTCCTGGCATGCGGGCGCCCTGCGGAGATCCGGGGTGCAATATTAAACCGGGGGGGCTGCCCTCTAGTGTCTCGGGGAGGACATTGTCCCAAAGAGGTTCTCTCCCTCTGTCCTTCCACCCAGCCGGGTAATCATCCTGGCCATCCGTCACAACTAGCTATGGTACATCGTTTTTCACTCGATTGCTTCAAGACGTGCCCAGACTTACAGTAAACGACGTAAGTCGCTTTATTCAAACATTGTGCCAAACGTCAGGAGCAGCAAAGGAGAAAGGCTTCAAACACTCGGCTTCAAGCTCCATCAACAATTCCAAAGGTAAGATCCAAACGTATTAAAAAGCGTGTGTCTACTACGAACTCACCTGGGGCAAACGTGTGGTTGGATTAGGCAAGAATTAGTCCTTACACTTGGGACTTGGGGTGAATATGTGAGCTTAATACATAAAAACGCAAGTCTGCTGGACATCTTACTGTGTGAGCCAGCGAAGCGGCGAGTGCCACGCTGCTGTCTCGGATTGTTTCCTCCTCTCCGAGAGACACGTTTTCATCAAGCGCCAGGTCGGCAGCTGCTGGATCAGGAGCCGAAGCCTTCTAGAATGCTATCATCCTCCTCATCCAGTGTGTCTCCCTCCGTCAGTTCGCTTTCTTCTCGCCCAAACCACCGGTCTTGAAAGTGGAACGGAGAAATCTTTCCACCAAATCAACGCTCCCTTCTTCAACAGACGCCACCCTGGCTCATAGAAATCAGGTACGGGCACGAACCACTAAGCTCTCTCTGGATATCGACTATCCATTTAGATTGGGTTTAAATGTATGAAAACTAAGTACCCACCTTGTTGTACTTACTGGAAGCTCGACATAAAGGAACACAACGAAGTTCAGCCGTAGAGCGAGCTGTACACTGAAATGTAAACTTGTTTTTCTCAGAAGACTCTCACCACTAAACAAAAATCACGACGGCAGTAGGACAACGGAAGTGACTGAGCGGGCCGAGATCTCACGGGAAGTGCTTACAGCTTATTGCTCTCATAAATAGTGATGTTTGTGAAAGTGCAGGCCGCCAGGTTACTAAAGACCATTGATAAACTGGTTCATTCAGAACAAACTGGGTCGACACACACGAGATATGCTGCAGACAACATGCAAGACTATTGTATCTAATTGAGGCCACTTCCAATGTCAGATTGTCGACTGCGTTGCTCTCCCTGAGTGCAGAAGAGACATTTGATTGAGCCAACAGGACGTTTATCAGGAGCACATTAGTGGCGACCGGTTTGCTGTTGGTTTTCTTAATCTGGTGTTGTGGGGTACAAAATCTGTACATTTTGGTTTGTATTTCTATTACATTGTGTTCAAGACAAGACAACAGATGAACTACATTCAGGGCACATCAAAGCGTATCCATCAAAGACATGCTGGTGCCTCAGGCTATCGATTAGTTTATAACCTGGGCATCTGGGACAACAAGGAGCTAAACGGGCTGACAGCCAGGGAAAGGAAGACATGGTGACACCTCAGGCAACATCAAAAAAGTTTTATAGTTAGTTTGGGAAAATGGACAGTGAATTCATCCATCATATTGACAGCCAGCCAATCGGAATATCTAACAATCACATCTAGCAAAACCCCCAGTAGAATTTTAGAATAAATATGCCTCGTCTGAGAAGTGAGGAAGGGGTTAGGGAGGAAGAAGAAGGGACAAAGACATCAGAAGAAGAGAACAGAGTGACGTCAGAAGAGGGCACCAGCAACGTGCGGCCGTTTCCATCTGATCGTCAGAAGAGCATCTCATGAACAACTACGAGTGCTAAGATCACAAGCCGCCTGCAACATTCATCCTGGTCATCTTTACTCTTTCGTAAACTTTCTCTAAAGACAATATATATCCAGACTTTACTATCAGTCCTACTTTCTACTAGCAGAATACCCGCGCTTGGCAGCGGAGAAGTAGTGTGTTAAAGAAGTAATGAAAAAGAAAAGGAAACATTTTAAAAATAACGTAACATGACTGTCAATGTAATTGTTTTGTCACTGTTATGAGTGTTGCTGTCATTCATATATATACACACACAAACACACAAACATATATATACATACTAGCAAAATACCCGCGCTTCGCAGCGGAGAAGTACTGCATTAAAATTTTTATTAAGAAGAAAATTTAACCTTCTTAAACTGAGGGAAAATATGCCAATAATTATTTGTTAAGGATTTCTTTGTATACTGTGAGTTCGGCCATCCGGTTGTAACATGACCAAGCTGTGCGCTGAGCTTACTCTTGAGCATGCAACTTACAGTTGGCCATGTGAAAAGTAATCTTGTCTCAAATCTCACAGCTTGGATTGCTGCTGTCATAATCAGTTTGAGGTTCATGGTTTGTTTCAATTACGACAGTATTTGCAGGACTTGTGTTGAAGTGACATTCGGCATCTGTCAAGCGTTGTAAGCTTACAACCGGTTTCATCGATAACTTCACATCCAGCTTTTGAGAGTTTAAACATTTATAAACATCAAAGTGTCCACTACTGAAATCGTCACCTGTGAATGTAAGATGTTTAAGAGGCATTGGCGGTTGTCGAAAGGTGTAAAATATTTGACCATTTCGGTACACTTGAAAGCACCAACCGAACAATTCAGTGGCAGCCATCAACTCACATGCAGAACCATAGGTGAAGGGCTTAAGCATTTCACTCTTCTAGTGCTCCTGTGTAGTATAATTATCTCCTGTACTGTCATCAGTCCACACCTTGAACCTGTCCCAGTCATTCAATACATAAGACACAATGTTCTTCCGGATATCAAGAGTGAGCCTGATATGGCCGTGCAATATGTAACACAGAGAATGGAAAAGGTAGGTGCCATCTCCGGGCATGGAAACCACTCGGTAAGTGACAGTTCTTTGATCGATGGTGATTACCTCGATAGACATGGTAATGGGGGTTGGAATGATGAAGGAAATGGGTACCTGAGTAACGTAAAGTAAGTGTAAAATACCTATACAATAACTATAATTGTAATAAACAAACAATAAAACAGCGGAGAAGCCGTGGATTAAACAAAAAGGCTGTAGTTATCAGCAGGGAGACGTGAATCCCGTGGCGAAGCAAGGAAGGGAATGTAGAGACTGGAGCGACAGACGGCCTTATATAGGCAGGCAGCCAACAACGTGGGAGGCGTTGGGATGGGGGACCCAACGCCGCCTCACATGGTGACCAAGCTGCAG
>JANRMT010062814.1:702562-764776 GCA_026402145.1 Polypterus bichir lapradei
TTTTTTGCTGCCTTTTCAATTGTGTAATTCGGTTTTTGTTCAGCGCTCTTCGGAACTGTTGCTTTTTGTCTGTGCACTGCATCAGTTCACGTGAGCCGCTCGGTGTACATGCATCGAAGGTTCCCAGCTGTGCTGGTGCCATGTCGTGCTATGTCCATGGCTGTATTTAATGTTACCTTAGATCAGGCACTTAAAACTTTCTCTCGCAGTTTCGTTGAGTTTGTGCCAAACACCACCCTGACCATCTCATCTTCCTCTGCATAAGCACAGTCCTTCACCCGTGAATATTTACCCGTGGCAGTGTTTCTATTGGATTGCCGCTGACGGACGGCCTTATATGGGCAGGCACTAAATTACAAACGCTAGCGGCAGCCTGTCTATGAACTTAATTTAAAGTTTAGGTTTACACCGTGCTTTGTTTCCGAAGTAGCAGAACTCATGAATATGGTTGTATATATCACTCGCTCGCTTCTTATTGTTTCGCTGCCTTCTCAATTATATAATGCATGTTTTCTTCAGCGCTTTTTGGGCCTCTTCCTGGTTTTCTACGTACTGCGTGATTACGTGGGAGGCGTGATGATGTCACACGAAACTCCGCCCCCACGGGTTTCACGCTCATCTCCATTACAGTAAATGGAGAAAAACAGCTTCCAGTTATGACCATTACGCGTAGAATTTCGAAATGAAACCTGCCCAACATTTGGAAGGAAGCTGTAAGGAATAAGCCTGCCAAATTTCAGCCTTCTACCTACACGGGAAGTTGGAGAATTAGTGATGAGTCAGTCAGTCAGTGAGTGAGTGAGGGCTTTGCCTTTTATTAGTATACTAGCAGAATACCCGCGCTTCGCAGCGGAGAAGTAGTGTGTTAAAGAAGTTATGAAAAAGAAAAGGAAAAATTTTAAAAATAACGTAACTTGATTGTTAATGTAATTGTTGTGTGTATATATATATATATATAGCAAAATACATATCTATATACATATCTACATATACATATATATATATGCATACCTATCTACATCATATATACACACACATATAAATACATACATACACAGACACACACATATATATAATTTGTGTGTGTGTGTATGTATGTATGTGTGTGTGTGTGTGTGTGTGTATACACATACATACAAACATACACACAGGTATATATATGTGTATATATATATGTATGTGTCTATATGTGTGTGTATAGCTTTGGTCACTGAGTGCAAGGGAAAAATAATAAAATGTAGTCTATAAGTTATTAAACAGTAAAACATTAACGTTTTAAGAAGTAAAGGTACATTGAGCACTACTGGAGTGGTTGCGGGTAAACTACATTTTAAAGACGGTATAACAGAAGAGGTAAGTAGTACTAACAGCAGCTATAATGTATATGGATCATCTCTCGGTAGTTGATCCCTTTTGAAAGGCGCTACACGACGGCTGTGGTATAGAAATTACATTTTCTATGTGAAAGTCCAAATTTCTGCCTCTAATAATGTGCCTTACCAGCAATTAAAGAAAATTAGTTTTGTGTCCTCTGCAGTGTTAAGAGAGAAAGGCTTTGGTTTGGGATAAAAGGAAAAAAGGTGTAAAGAAAGGAAAGTTGCGTTTTTCTTTTATATAGTATAGAGAGATGTGTTCGCTGACGATATGAGCGCCTTTTGGGGACAGTCGCGGTGGGTCTTGTGCAGACTGGTGAGACGTCCCAGCTATTAATCGGCTGTGATGGCACTGTCAGTCCTTCACTCCTGTGCGTGTCTTCATAAGAGCTGACGACCTCATAATCGTATACGTGCAAAATAAAGTGCGAAGCGCCTTAATATTATTTTGCCGCAGAAGCGCAGTCAGCGTCTCAAAGGCCGGCACAGTTATGCGCAAGCGCCGGCTGCTCGACTTTTGCTGGGCAGGAGACGCCAGTTTTTGCAGACACGTTCACATGATCAAAAGTCTCCGCTCTCTTTGGAGGTCATTCATATACAAAATACCCGCGCCTCGCAGCGGAGAAGTAATGTGTTAAAGAAGTAATGAAAAAGAAAAGGAAACATTTTAATAATAACGTAACATGATTGTCATGAGTGTTGCTGTCATATATATGCCTGCCTAAATAAGTCACCCTCGCTTCGCTCTTACTTTTTTACCGTTCATTTAATCATGGCTAGTGGCGGAAAAATTATAAAATGGAAGGAGGATTACACTGAGTATGGCTTTACCAAAACAATTATTGATGGCGAATCGATTATTCATAAAGCTTGAATTGGTGATCTGTTTTTGTGTGTTAACCTCATATCTTTTCATACTTCTTCTCAAACCAAGGTGGTGCGAGGCTAAAATGAATTGGGATGCGCTGATCAATGTTATCGGTGTACCAGGAAATCATGCATTGACAAAAGTTCCCCTTTGATTGTAATGCAAAGTGTGATTAAATGCATTATTTTTTAACGCGTTATGGAGCACATGCATCAAAGCTTCTCAGCTGTGCTTGTGCTAAGAAAATTAAACATTTTAAAAATAACGTAACACGATTGTCAATGTAACCTTTTGTAAGTAGTGCCTGGAGGATTCAGTGTGGAGAAAGTCTAGAGACAGCGTGTGTATTAACTTGTGGATTTCTCTGTATTTAGTGGCAGTGTGACGAAGTTGCTTCGGAAGACGGCGTTAGCCGCGGAGCTCAGCTCAGAGCGAAATGAGGTAAATGGGAGGGGAGATGATGACGTGACTCCCCCACCCGCCTTAACTGTCAATCCCCCACAAACACAGTCTCTCGGAATTTGCATAAGCACACCCCTTCACCTGCAATTTTAACTTAGTTACAAAGTGATCAAAACTCTCGTTTATCCTGCGTTCTCTCATTAAACTTGTATCCCGCATTACCCGTGGGCATTAAAAACGCCAGCGGCAGCCTGTCTATTAACTTAATTTAAAGTTTAGGTTTATACCTCGCTTTGTTTCCGAAGTAGCTGCAATGACGAATATGGTAGTATATGCTACTCGCTCGCTTCTTATTGTTTCGCTGCCTTCTCAATTATATAATGCATGTTTTGTTCAGCGTATTTTGGAGCTCTTCCTGGTTTTCTACATAGTGCGTTGACAGTCAGTTCACGTGATTACGTGGGCGGCGTGATGATGTCACACGAAACTCCGCCCCCACGGCGGTCAAGCTCAACTCCATTACAGTAAAGGGAGAAAAATACCTTCCAGTTATGACCATTACGCGTAGAATTTCGAAATGAAACCTGCCCAACTTTTGTAAGGAAGCTGTAAGGAATGAGCCTGCCAAATTTCAGCCTTCTACCTACACGGGAAGTTGGAGAATTAGTGATGAGTCAGTCAGTCAGTCAGTGAGTGAGTGAGTGAGTGAGTGAGTCAGTGAGGGCTTTGCCTTTTATTAGTATAGATTATTCTTTGTTCCACTGTTATATTTATTATTATTCCTGTAATAAATACCACGATGCTTTTCACTTTCTACGTTTTGTCTTCATGTCGAGAGTGACTGAAGTAATAAGGTCAATTTCTTTGAGCGCCTGCTGCAGCCTGAGGTTTGCCATATGCTTTGTACTGTGAGGTTTATTAAGGCTGAGGGTGTGATCTTCACCCAATGATAGGGAACAGGATGTCAAGTAAGGCACTCTTGGCTGATAAATGGCCGATAGTCAAGGATGCTGAGCCTTAATGTATTCTTGGAGACCCAAAGTAATATTTAGGTCTGACTTATCATTAAAACGTTGTATGTTGTTCGTATGTTGAAGTGCTGAGAGAGTGACAGGCTGTGTTATTCCTAAGGCACTTATGTGGGTTAAAGTGCTGGGGGTTAACCAGCTGTGTGTGTGTGTGTCACTCATAGGGCACTGTTGAGTTTCTGGGTGTATGTCTATGTACGTGTGTGTTCATTTTAAGGTGCAACAGTAGATCAACCCGGTAATGACCCTGATGAGTGAGGGGAATATCACGATAATACACATGGTAAAAACTTTGCACTCTAATACTACAACTACACTTTGCCCAAACTCAGACTTTAGCTTACCCTTTAAATGGGCAGTATGGTGTCAGGCAGGAGTGCCCACTCGCACCTGTGCTTTTCATTCTCACTTCAGAGCCCCCCAGCTATGGCACTGCGTTTGAGGTCTGCTTTGACACCAATAACTGTGGCCAACACTGAACATAAAATGTCCTTACACACTGACTTTTACATTCTGGTAACGCTGTGACTGACATTCCAGCCAAACTGTCCATCTGTTCAACGTATGAATTTCTGTCAGGTTATAAAATAAAAGTCTACTCTCTTGACACTGGCGTCTCCATGAATCATTTACTGGGGCCTCACAGTATACCTGTGGTCGGGTCATTTCGAGACTTACGGCTCAAGGTTTCTTCTTCCATGAGTGAAATTTCATTGCAATAAAGGACTCCATTTGTGCATGGGGTAAACTAAATGTATCTGTTCGATTTCTAAAATGGATTTTCTACCTCGTGTAAATGATATTAACATGATGGTTCCTCTGGCCATTTCTTATGGAATAAACAGAGGCCAGCACTTAAATATAGCGCCTTGACTCTTGGTAAGGTGGATGGTGATCTTGTGTTGTGAGTGGTATCATGCTGTTATGGCAATGGCATATAAAGAGGGAGTTGACCCCATCTTGGTTACTCTACAATAAAATTTTGTGTTCTCTTACCCTCCCTCCCTTTTTCATGGCATTAAGTCTGAGACGTTCATTCTACAACTCCCATCCATCCTTAGAGAGTTTGGGTTCGCTCATATTCACCCGTTTTTGACCATCGTGCCCTACTCTTTCAGGGCTCATCTGATCTCGTTCCCCATGTGGTGTAAGGCAGCTATTCATACACTGGGTGGTCTGCTTGATTGCAGGGGCCTTAAACCCTTTCAGTTATTTATGCTAGGAGTTCTCAGTCCCAGACTCCTCCTTTTTCTTCATCTCCAGGTAAGATCAGCTATCAAAGCACAGGCTGTTGTTCTGTCCGCTCTGCTCCCCGGCCTGTACACCCACTAATTAAATCTGATTTTCTACTTTGCTGTAATTCCAAGCCTGTCTGTTAATTTTATGCTACGCTGTGTCGTGCAGCAGCTAATCCATCAGCTATTTAAAAAATCTGCCAACGGGATTTGTTGTCTGCTGCAGAGATTTGTTGGGATACCATAAAGGCAAATCCAGATTATCAGTCGATTTGTTCATCGTACATACAGTATATCACACAGTGTAAGCGTTCATTTATGGGTAAGGCCCAACTAAGGTGCCTGGCACCTTCATGCATAACTTTTGGGAATACCCTGAGGTGGCGGAATTGTGGAGTCTTGTTGCGAGGGTCCCTACCGCCATATTCAAATTCCAGCATCACCACAGCTCTGTTGATCTGTCGTTGGTATCTCAGCTACACAAAGCACTTCTGTTGCTTTAAATCTTCTACTAGTGTGTTGTTGGCAAGACCCCATAGTGTATCCTTCAGACACATTAGAAGTTGATGCTTTTAGAAGGCAAAGCTTTGAGAATGAATGGGCCGTGAGCATTAGAAGTGGGAGGCGATCACCAAGAACATCAAAAGGCAGCTGGGCTGTGTTTAGGGGTTTTACTTTTTGTTTGTTTCTATTATGATTTGCATGCTGTGGATATTTGGTGGCTCGCTGGCACAGGTGAGTGGGCATTTTGGGGTTGGGGCCATGGAGACTTGAAGGGGAATGGGGGGCTGGTGTTTATGATCTCTCTAACATCTAATGTTCGTAACTTTCTGATTTGTCAAACATACTTTACAATTATTTTGAACCAGCTGTAATGCTGTATATCGTTGGGAATAAAAACTTCATCTCCCAGCAGTCCCTGCAGTGGCTCTGATTGGACGCCTGCCGAGGGAGCAGGGGCTGCTGGGGACAAGAAGGCCAGCGCGGGTTTTAAAAGGAGGCCGGTTATACAGGCAGGAGGGGAGAAGCTCTGTCTGTTTTATCTTCCCGTTCCTTGCCTTTGGATTCTTGTTCTTGTCCCAGATGATCTCCCGTTCGTGTGTACGGACTGTCTGGTGTCTGCCTGCTGCGTGAGGACTGATTGTTCATCGACCTTCAGAGGGGGAGCGCTCTCGATCCCATCACTCTTCATCCTCAGGATACACCAACCGGTAGGACTGTCCTGCATGTGTCCTCACAGCGAGCTGATCTCTGGAGTGTTCTGTCTCCATCATCTCCATCATTTCACTGCCTGGGTTGTGATGGACTTCATCGAATGTCGATTCAGTTTGTTGTTTGTTGTTTCTGAGTTCATCTTTATTGTGTATTCGCCGGAAAGGGGACTGCAGTGAGTGGATTTCGTTTGTGTAGTAAGACCGCATTCATTGTTGTTTAATACATTCTTCCGTTTCTGTTTTATTGCCATTTGCCGCGTTGACTCTGTGAGTCGGGCCAGGGCTGGGTGCGTTCCTGGGGTCCTCACCTAAAAAATAAATAACTAAATCACCGTCAGTAGGCGGTGTGAATCTTAGCTGGGTCATTTTCACAGTGTCACTCTGTATATGTTGTCCTGTTTTTACTTCGCTATATATCATATCTTACTCCCAATAAATAACTGATCACAAAAAAAATAAGTTTGTTAGCCATAAGCTCTCTGATTTTATAGGCGCACACACCACTGGTCAAAGGGTTGTGGACACTGGGGGTCGCTTTAAACCCAACAGGCTGACCCTCTTTTACCCCCCTTTGGTTAAAAGCACCAAGAAGATGTTTTAGTATTTTTTTCTTCTTTAAATGGTGCCCACCAAGCACCACAGCCACAGACAAACAGGCACGTAAACACAACGCCAACACAAATCTTCTCTGTCTTCTCCTCCACGCCTCCCAGCAAGCTTTGTCCGCCTCCACCCGACTTCAGCAGTCATTTAAATAGTCCTTGACCCAGAAGTGCTTCTGTTCTTCCTCTCACGTGACTTGCTAGCGCTTCGGGGTCAGAAGGAGAACTTAAGTTCTTTAATCAGCCCAGAAGTACTTTGGGGCTTCCGTCCTCGTCATCCATTAGTACTTCTGGGCTAGGTGAGAATTTACGGTACCCAGCAGGGCTGTGTTGCCGAACTCCATGTCCCATAATGCCCTACGAGAATCCGGGGCACTGCTGCAGTCCAGGGGAGCTGCCATCTAGCGTCTTCAGGGAGGCAGTGTCCTCAAAAAGCTGCCTTCCATCTCGGGGCGTCCCGGCTGGGTTGAGCTGCTGCCCATCTCTTACAGATTTTATTGAAATGTAAGCAGTTCAAGCCCAGTGAAAAAGCTAAAATGGTACAAAGGTAAGTGGTGAACTGCCAGAAGTTACCACTAAAGAAGTTCAGGTTACTGATTTCCACACTTGTACAAGAAGACTTTTTCAGGGAACGCTGAGTGGATTAACAATGTACAGCAGCAAAGGAGGTGAATGAAGCCTGGAGAGTTGATGCCAACAATTCCTGCTGGTGTCCCAGCTTGGCCTGATTACTGACAAGCCCTCTGTCTGTAGAAAGGCAGTGCTGGAACATCCCTATGCAGCGTTATCTGGACAGCAGTATGCCATATATTGCTATCATAATGATAAAGAAGGAAGACAGATGGACCATTCTGACCCTAAAGGGTGGAGGTCTTTCCTTGAGAGAAACTGCAAGTCCAGTGTCCTTCACCACCAGGAGGAAGTTGCAAATGGACAGGACCAGGGGCCTCATGTATAAACGGTGCGTACGCACAATAATGTTGCGTAAGAACGTTTCCACATTTAAATCGTGATGTATAAAACCTAAAGTTTCCAAAAACCCACGCACATCTCCACAGTAACTCATACCCTGGCGTACGCAAGTTCTGCGCTCGGTTCTGCAGACTGGCGGCACCCAGCGTCAAAGCAGTGCTGCTGTTCCTGTGTGGTTTATCTTTCTTTTTTAGATCCACATCCCTGACGCGGCTTTATAAATACACTGAAATTAACCGCTGTGAGGGATTGCCGGCCGTGTATCCCGGCCAACACCCCCAAACCGCCAGATGGAGCCATCCCTGCAACATGGAAGGGCCCCGAATTCCAGCAGGGCATCATGGAACTTGGAGTTTTTCATCACAGCCTTCCTGGATACCATGGGGGCTACCGGAGGATGCTACAGGGAGACCCAGGGACTTATACTTTACTTATAGCCTGGAAGTAATTCAAAATCGCGGAAACGGAAGAAATGATATACTTCTGGGCTGAAGAAAAAGAGAAGTTTTTACCTGACCCGGAAGTGCTTTATAATCACATGGACTGAGGGCTCAGAAGCACTTCCGGGTCGTGGACCATAAAGGACTGTGGGAGATCCCAGACAGATGAGTTGAGTTGGGAGGCCGGGTGGCTAAGCGTCTGGGAGTGGAGGATTGTGATTTGGATTGGTTTATTGAGAATTGTGGAGAGGAGCGTGCTTTGTGCACTTTATTATTATAATAAATATTCATCTTTGGACTTTTACCTGGTGTCTGACTTATGGTCTGAGGGCTCAAGGGAGTGAGAAAGCCATAATCTGTCACACTGCATATTGTTTAATACAGGGGTGCCCAATGCGTCGATCGCGATCAACCGGTAGATCGCAAAGGTAGCACAGGTAGATCACGTTGCATTCAAAAAAAAATAATTTTTTTAAACATTAGTCTATCATACAGTATATCCTCCCTATGCCATTTGCCACTTGATTGACATACAGGGCGGCCAGTCTAAGATCTAGTTAGCCTTCTGATTTATATCGACTAAAGAAGGGATTTAAAAAAAAATGCTGTTTATGGGCTGGATGTGGAATTGGAAGAGGATTTTATTTTCTCACAATGTCACAATCGAAGTGTGTTTGTCTGATCTGTCAATCTATCATTGCTATTCCAAAGAAGGAAAATGTGGAGAGGCTGTTTGAACTGTTCATAAAAACTACGAAACTGACTTCCTTCCAAAAGGCGATCTGAGAAAGAGAAAGGAGATCAAACTGAAATTGCAGTTAATCGGACAGCCGTCATTTTTCACTCGGCTGAATTCAAAAGCGCCTTGACTGCATTATTCGGCTCGACTTATTTATGCCAGTCAGCCTTTTCCCACATGACGATTATTAAATCCAAATACTGTAGTGTCCGTAAATGTATTAATAAAGGTTATTCAGTTATGCAAGGTACGACAACATACATTTTATGTATAAAGTATACTCAGTATATATATATAGATATATATCTACAGTACAGGCCAAAAGTTTGGCCACACCTCCTCATTCAATGTGTTTTCTTTATTTTCCTGATTGAAGGCATCAAAACTCTGAATGAACACATGTGGAGTTATGTACTTAACAAAAAAAGGTGAAATAACTGAAAACATGTTTTATATTCTAGTTTTTTCAAAATAGCCACCCTTTGCTCTGATTACTGCTTTGCACACTCTTGGCATTCTCTCGATGAGCTTCAACAGGTAGTCACCTGAAATGGTTTTCACTTCACAGGTGGGCCTTATCAGGGTTATTTAGTGGAATTTCTTGCTTTATCAATGGGGTTGTGTTGTGCAGAAGTCAGGTTAGTTGGACGATCATTTATTTTTCAACAGGACACCTCCAGGCTGTGTAAGGGCTATTTGACCAAGAAGGAGAGTGATGGAGTGCTGTAAATGGTCATGAAAAGAAAGAAAACACATTGAATGAGGAGGTGTCGGCAAACTTTTGGCCTGTACTGTATATATATAGTGGAGGTTGACCCGGACACAGACAGGCAGACACGTTCATTGTCACCCAGACACACGTTTATTTACAGTTACAAGTGCACCACAAAACCCCCAAAGTCCCCAAAGTCCTGGCCACACAATGCCTTTCTCTCACTCTCTTCAGGCCGCCTCCTTGCCTTCTCCAGCTCAGTCCTCTCCGCTCCCGACTCTCGCCCTGAATGAAGGGAGGCGGCCCCTTTTATCTGCACCCGGATGAGCTCCAGGTGCTCCCCGGCAATCTCCCGCTGACACGCCCCAGTGTGGCGGAAGTGCCGGCTGTTCTCCCGGAAGCTCTCCGGGTGTCCCAGCCTCTCTTCCCCCCAGCACTTCCCGGTGTGGCGGACGTGCTGGGGTCCAGGGTCCCCAAGGCATTGGGGCACCTCCTGGCGGTGACCACGGGCCCCTACAGGCTGGGGCTTCCACGCCCAGGAAGGCGGCCCCCACGTGATCCCAGATGGGCACACGCCCACTTCCGGTCCTCCAAGGCGTCCCGGCCGGGTCGTGGCCCCTGGCACCCTCGACAATATATATATATATATACTCATATATCATTTTTAATGTAGGTAGATCATTTCGACCTGGTCATTTTAAAAGTAGCTCACAAGCCGAAAAAGTGTGGGCACCCCTGGTTTAATGCATCTGATTATGATTAACCAGTAACAATATAATGGGCACAGAATGTCCAAACTATTCCAAATACCGTAGCTGCTTTAGCGTTGTTACTCTCACTGCACCTTCTTCTTCTTCTTCTTCTTTCAGCTGCTCCTGTTAGGTGTTGCCACAGCAGATCATCTTTCTCATATTAGTCTCACTGCACCACTCGGAGTTTTTATATCACTGTATCTGAGTAGGAATCAGAGCTCAGCAGCTAATCGGATCATCAGTATACAGCATCAAGCACACGCTGCCGCCGCCATGCTGTCTATTGAACTGCTCTCACATGTCAAACACTTCAGAGCCTTTCCTGTACGGACCTCGCGGTTCACAAACATCCCAAGAGCTCTAAACGCACTCAGTCAGCCATCAAGTGCTCCTGGTAGACCTGTTAGGACTTATCAGTACAATCACCTCACTGGAAACTACAGTTAGAATATTACACAACCTGCGCAACTTTATGAAGCGCGTATTTACATATGATGACGAGATCATTTTAAAGATAAAATGCAGCAAAATATGTTGATTATATTAGAACATTAGAACACTCTAGACGAGGACAGGCCATTCAGCCCAACAAAGCTCGCCAGTCCTCTCCACTTGTTTCCTCCAAGAAAACATCAAGTCGAGTTTTGAAAGTCCCTAACGTCTTACTGCCCATCACACTACTTGGTCACTTACTCCACATGTCTGTCATTCTTTGTGTAAAGAAAAATTTCCTAATGTTTGTGCGAAATTTCCCCTTCACAAGTTTCCAGCTGTGTCCCCGTGTTCTTGATGAACTCATTTTAAAGTCACCGTCTCGATCCACTGCACTAATTCACTTTAGAATTTTAAACACTCAGTCAGGTCACCTCTTAATCTTCTTTATCTTAAACTGTAAAGGCTCAGCTCTTTTAATCGTTCCTCACAATTCATCCCCTGTAGCCCTGAATCAGCCCAGTCGCTCTTCTCTGGACCTTCTCTCGTGCTGCGGTGTCCTTTTTGTAGCCTGGAGAGCAAAACTGCACCCAGGACTCCAGATGAGGCCTCACCAGTGAGTTGTAAAGATGAGCAGAACCTCCTGTGACTTGTACTGCACACGTCAAGGCGCTATATAACCTGACTGTCTGTTAGCCTTCTTAATGGCTTCTGAACACTGTCGGGAAGTCGATAGCTCAGAGTCCACTATGACTCCTAAATCTTCTCATAAGGTGGACTCTTGATTTTCTGACTGCCCATTGTGTATTCAGACCTCACATATTTACTTCCTATGTGTAATACTTTACATTCACTGACATTAAATTTCATCGTCCACAAATCTGCCCAAGCCTGTCTGCTGTCCAAGTCCTTCTGTGATGATGTAACAGATTCCAAGTTATCTGCTAATCCACCTCTCTTGGTATCATCTGCAAACTTCACCAGCTTGTTCCTTATATTCCTATCTAAATCATTTATATATATTAAAATAGCAGCGGCCCCAGCACTGCCCCCTACTGGTCACCACTCTTAACATTGGCCAGTTCTGATGAGGTTCCTCACACCATCACCCTCAGCTTCCTGTGTCTGAGCCAATTCTTCACCCATCTAAACACATCACCCTGAACTGCCACTTCTTTTAATTTGATGCCCAACCTCTCATGTGCTTTCTGAACGTCCACATCAATAATCTCATCTGCTCCACTTTGATCGTATCCTTTTCTTGCCTCCTCATTGAAATCCAACATGTTAGTAAAACACGACCTCCCTCTTCTGACCCCACGCTGACTGTTCCTAATAACTCCTGTCCTTGCCATGTGTTGCCTAATCTTATCCTTAATAATTCCTTCCATTAATTTTCCAGTGATGCCCGTTTAGCTTACTGGCCTGTAGTTGCTCTGATCTGCTCTGTCACCCTTTTTATATAACAGGATGATATTTGCCATTTTCCAGTCCTTCAGAATCTCTCCAGTGTGCAGTGACTTCCTAAAATATGTGTCAGTGGTTTCTATCTGAACTCACTGGCCTCCTTAAGAACACGAGGATAAATATTATCTGGGCCTGGTGATTTGTTTGATTCCATCTTATTTAATCTGAGCAGCACTTCTCCTCTACAATTTCCAAATCCCTCAGTAGCTCCTTAGTAGTCCCTGTTACTGCTCTGAGGTTATCCACTTGCTCACCTGTGAACACCTCAGAAAAATGAAAGTTTAGGGCATCTGCTATCTCACTGTCTGTGTCTTTTAATTCCTCTTTACTATTCCTGATGCACTTCACCTCCTCCTTGACTGTTCTTTTACTATTTAAAGAATCTCTTGGTCTTCTTTTGCCTTATCTGCTATTTCTCTCCAGCTGTCTTTTAGCCTCCCTGATATCCTTCTTAATGGTTGCCCTCATGTTCTCATACGCCCTGCGATTCACTTTGCAGTCATTAGTCTTATATGCCTTATACAGCAGTTTTTTCCTTTGCAGCTTCTTTTTTAAATCTTTATTAATCCACCATTAGTTTCATATTAATTTCTTAATGTAGGTCTGTATCTGTCCTGCATTCCATTTTTAAACTGTTCCACTGCTCCTCAACTGTCTTATTCCAGTCTATCCTACTTAGACTTTGTCACATCTGCTCAACATTAGCCTAC
Organism: Polypterus bichir lapradei; assembly: GCA_026402145.1. Taxonomy (NCBI): domain Eukaryota; kingdom Metazoa; phylum Chordata; class Cladistia; order Polypteriformes; family Polypteridae; genus Polypterus; species Polypterus bichir. Next base: position 715,509 of record JANRMT010062814.1, read on the forward strand.
CAAAGTTCAACTTCACAATTTTAGTCTTTGCATCTGCACTCTTATAAAATACTGAGAATTGTATTCCATTCTGGTCACGTGACCCTAGTGGTCCAATCACCTCAACACCCTCAATTCTATCCTGATTATTACAGAACACTAAATCCAGACAGGCTTCACCCCGTGTTGGCGCTCTAACATGCTGTGTTAAAAAACAGTCGCTGATTACTTCTAACAACTCCTGCTCTTGTGCTCCTCCATCTGTAATGTTATCCCAGTTAATATTTGGATAATTCAAGTACTATATTATACAGATAAAACATTAACTACACGGTGCCGCTGTGCTAGCGATGATCTGGCGCTCCGTTTGCGGTTTGTTTCTGCCTCGCGCTGTATTCTTGCTGACGCGACACTGGAAGGATAGACGGATAGAATAATTAAACACATACTACGAAGATATTTCAGTGTTCCTTAAAAGTTTTGAAGACTCATCATTGTCGGCTTACACATGGCTTAACGTCCGTTACAGAGCTGACTGTGTGGTGATTGGGTATTTGGAGAAAGAAAAGTAAGGACAGGAATTGGAGGTTAGTACGTTTGAGAGAGACAGCACTGCTCCAGTAAATTATTTAATTGAAGGTCGCACAGCAAGCATCTTGTGTGAGACATGACCAATCACTGCGCCACCGTGTTCCCATGTTTAATAACATGATTTAACTCCTGTCGTCATGAAAATGATATCACGTTCACATCTCAGTATTTTAATTATTCAGAGAGCTGTGATATCATGAAGGTCATGGATTCTGTGTCCTGTCGGAGGAAGAGAAAGCCGGTTTAAGAAGCACGAAGTGATTGACACACACAGAGCACAAAAAAGATCAAATACAAAACAAAGCATTTAACGTGCGACTTTAGTTACGATGGGATTGAGAAACTAGTAAATTAAACGATTTAAAGATGAAGTTTAGGATGTTCTACTGTAATAACAAAATAAACTCCGTGATTAAAGTGGAAATTTCGAGATTAAAGTTGACCTTTCGTGCTTTTTCCCCACTGTGTCCCTATTTATTTTTTTTCTCTGTACCCTAATAATCTTTCATACGACACTCAGCCGGTGGGCTACGACTCCCCTTTTCACAGTGACTTTGATATCTGACCTTTTTTATTTCAGGCACTGTGCGACTTTGTCAATTTGAGCTTTCCCGTTTCTCCGACACGCTATGTCACTCGGTCAACTTCCTGTTGTTGTTTATCCCAGTTTATGTTTTTCTTTGCCTCCACTTGGTATTCACTGAAATTCTTCTATCTCCCCTCATGCTTTTGTCTTTGTCTTTTCACAGAAGGCTGAGCTTAAGGGCTATTTATATTGATTTGCATATTCAAAGAGGCGTAATTCTGGGAGGAGTTGGGGCGGGACAGCAGGTGTGTGCACGTGCGTTACTTTTCACGGTAACCGGAATTTCTGGAGCGGAAGAACATGGAAGTTGATGAACACACAGATTTATGCACCTGGATTTTATTGTGCGTACACACATTTCGGCTTTTGTCCGCACACCATGTTTTAGTGTGAATTCTACACACGACGTTATGCACGCGGCCCCTGGTCTGCAGACCCAAAGCCACCACAAAATCACAAGTCAGGATCAATGGGAGCCTTCAAATTAGTCAAGAAGAGTCCCACTTTAGCCAGGACAAAATGATGTCATCCCATCAACCCCAGCACACACCTGCTGCCTGATGGGAATTGTTCATTGATATATTTAGGCTGTTTTAAGTTGGACCAATGGCAACGCACAAGCAAATTGCTGTAAAATTCGGTTCTGCCGTTTTTGTGTGATTGGTAAACAAACAGACAATCAAATCAACACAACACAACTTTAACATTAAAAGCTAACATTCCTTTCAAATATTTGGAATCCCTTTTTCCCAAGTCTGCTCCTTCCCTTTTTCAATTACCAGATATCTAATTTTGTGTTTTAATGTCTCCAGATATTTCCCAAACTCTTTACTTTTCGTCACCAAATTCTAAAGTTTATCATTATTTATGTTTTAAACCAAACCCTCGCCATTCAGGACCCTGCATTTCCAATTCCAGTTCCTTCTAAATCTTGTTTTTTGTATTCGCTCTTCAAAGACTTTATGAATTTCAATCACTTTATGGTCTGTTAGTCACAAATGCTGACCTTCTTGATTTGACCTTCTCACTCTTTTTCTATTCTTGACTGAACACTTAAATCTTTGTTGTGCCAGTACAAAAGATGCTGCAGATGTTCTACCAGACGGTTGTGGCGAGTGCCCTCTTCTACGCGGTGGTGTGCTGGGGAGGCAGCATAAAGATGAAAGACGCCTCACGCCTGGACAAACTTGTTAAGAAGGCAGGCTCTATTGTAGGAGTAAAGTTGGACAGTTTAACATCTGTGGCAGAGCAACGGGCACTAAGCCAACTCCTGTCAATCATGAATAATCCACTGCATCCACTGAACAGTGTCATCTCCAGGCAGAGGAGTAGCTTCAGTGACAGACTTTTGTCACTGTCCTGCTCCACTGACAGACTGAGGAGATCGTTCCTCCCCCACACTATGCGACTCTTCAATTCCACCCGGGGGAGTAAATGCTAACTTTTTTCATTTTTATTACTATTTAATTTAATATTGTTTCTTTGTATCAGTATACTGCTGCTGGATTATGTGAATTTCCCCTTGGGATTAATAAAGTATCTATCTATCTATCTATCTATCTATCTATCTAAAAGGGGATTTTTAATTCTCCAAATGTCAATTAAGTTTTGATTATTCCAGAAATTCTCCAGGCCATTTGTACTGTATGATGGTCTGGCACTTACAGTAGAATTGCTCATATGTTTTTTTTCAATTCTCCCCGTTTTGTAAGTTTAGCTTTGACTTTCAGATTCAGCGCCCTCCATCTTTGCAGTTCCTCTGTACTGGCATCCCGCCTGGGCATTATTGGGGTGGCTGGCTTGTTCCCGATGCTGCGGCCGCAGTAACATACCCACCACCCTAAAACTGGTCCAAATGCCCACAGAAAGTTACAGGTTAATGGCCGGATATTGCGCATCTGTTAAAAGCGCAGACATTTATACGACGCGGGTCTTACTCGTTCTCGCCCATAATATTGACCTACGCGCCTTTCGACTCTTCTTTTGAAAGACACTTTTATTTTGAAGACACGCAAAGGGGCGTGGCTCTAGTGGAGCGTGGCAAATGGGCGCTTAGCGTTTGGCGGGTCGCGCGCTGGTAGCCACTGCGCGTGCGCAGTGTGAAGGATCCGCGGCTGCCGCTTAATGCGTGGCTTTCAGGGCTGAGATTCGGGGGCTCCTCGGGTTATGAGACGAGACATCGCGTAACGCGGACTGCTCATGAATGGAAACAGCTAAGAACAGGCACGAGGTGAGTGTCGCCAAGCAAAGCAAGAGCCAGTTACGTTCGCGGTTTATAAATGCAGGCAGAGTTATACGTAATATAACGATTCATGTCGCTCGGCCACTACAGCTAGGTATGTTGTTCACAAATCTTACTGCAAGAACGTATGAACACAGTACTACAGGTACAAAGTGGGCACACCACATAAACCCCGTGTCACGACCTGCAGCTGGCAGTTTGCTCCGTTTGCCCAATGCCCGCACTGTCTTTTTTGCTTCTGAACTTTGGTTAAACGGCGCGATTATCCCTCAGTTACGTTCAAACGGGGCTCTGCAGAATTCAGTCATCGTGTTTTCTGTAGTCCGCACCATCCCAAGCCAGTCGACAATCACACACTGCTGAACTACACAGCCAGCGTGCAGGGGAATGAATGGCTTTGGCTTCGGCTTCTCTAGTGCTTCCCAATAGCAGTGCAGGGTTGATGGATGGCATCTCAGCTTAACAATCACCGAACATGGCAGTGTGGCTCAGTGGTTATGGAGGACTTAAAAGCCGGAGACTGTGAGCTCATATCTTGGTACTGACGCCGTGTGACCCTGAGCAGATCACTTCACCTGCCTGCGCTCCAAGTGGAACCAATTGATGTGGAAAGTCGCCTTGGGTGATGAAGTCAGCCAAATAATAAATAATAGTAACGGCCTTTGCAAAATGTCACCAGGCCTCCCAATTCTGTAACGCTGCCAACAACACAGTTGGGGAACTTGTGCCATGCATCAGTGGTTATCACTTCAAGGGAAATGTTTGCACAACTGCTACACACCTGTGTTCAGAGTCGCATGCCCCTATGACTTTGTTTCCTCCGTTATTACCTCACAATGTCTGTTTGCGTAAAAAGAAAAGAGGAGTCTCCTTCAGTCGTTTCTCAAAACTCTGTAACTCCGTTACTCTGCCGTCTCTGCAGAGGCTAAAACTTCACACAAGGCTTGACAGATTGCTGCATAATGCAACGTGTCATCCATCCATCCATTATCCAACCCCCTATATCCTAACTACAGGGTCACGGGGGGGTCTGCTGGAGCCAATCCTGGGCGCAAGGCAGGAAACAAACCCCGGACAGGGCGCCAGCCCACCACAAGGCGTACAACGTGTCATTTTCATGACTGTTTGCTTGTGGACAACACTGAGTACGCTAGGAGGCCCAAATCTTTATCATGTGGTCTGCTTTTAAGTTCCAAACTCCCCCTTTATCTACATTAAAGTTCACATCTGCTGTGTTTTATTCTTGTCCATCTGTAATAGCTTTGCTGACTCAGATGGTCTGTGCCAGTCCTCCTAGTTTTGTGTCACTAGCATGTTCGTTACGTTTTTACTGGTGTCGTTTATAAAGACCACTGACCCCAGCACCCAGTTCTGAAGCTCAACAACTTTAAGCATCATTTAGTTTAATGAATAGTTGACTGCCTCACTTCTTTTGGTTTGATCATAAAATGCCACATCAAAAGATTTTTTTTTTTTTTTTAAATGAAGATCGATAGTATTTTATACACTCTTCTGATTAAAAGCTTTTGCTGCCTCTTCGTGGCATTCATTTTTCTTCAGTATGTTGATTCAGTTAATCTACCTGTGATGCACTTTAAGCTATCTGGCTTATAATTACTGGCTCAGCCGCGTTACATTGTGTTAGTTTGTTTATTTTTTAATAAAACGTGTCCAGTATATGTAGCTGTATGTAAATGGCATGCTGGCCCGGCTTCGTTTTTCTGTCTTCATTTGCTGTTTTCTCTTTCTGTCATCTGAAGCACTTCCTATACAGTACCTTGTGTGCAGTTTTATATGACAGGACATCATGAATGGACAGCTTTTGGTGTTTGAGTTGTCCCTCTCTGACCCTGCTACGCTTCACGTCCGCCTTAACTACTGTGATGTGTAAAGCTCTTCAGATCACCTTCTGCATTTCTCTGACATTTCCCTGTTTCTGACATCACGTTTGTTCATCTGTTGTGCTCATAATCCTTCTGCTGAGTGTTCTGTTCGTTTGTCTTGTGCCAGCCCTATGGCTGCTTGTCTTTGGCGGTCACTTGAGCTGCTTATTCTTTTATTACAGAATCCTCGTAGATTTCCTCTCAGTTTTGGGCTTGCTTTTTAGCTTCACCCGAATTTCCTCCTCCTTTCGTTTTGTCCACCTGTTCATTGCTATGCATGAGGGACGTGTGCTGTGCTTTATTGTTTAATGCCTGTTTTGTGTTTTGCTGTAGGCCGATTTACACTGTATCATTGGCTCGTCATTGTCAAGGCTGCAGTTCTAGTTCCTTGTACCCCGAGGAAGCCGAGGGCCCTCCTTCCTCACTCGTGTCTTACTGCTGTGTCCGCTTGTGATGAGTCAGAAGAGCACAGCATTTTCGCCAGATGCCTTTTTAAGCATACAGAGAGACTTTTTAACACGTCCTGAGAGAGTTTGTGTGGAAATTCACAGAATGTTTGCAAAAGAAATATTGGCCTATAATTATGACAAATGTCACTCTGGGATTGCTCCAGCAGACCCCCGTGACCCTGTGTTAGGATATAGCGGGTTGGAGACTGACTGACTGACTGACTGTTTATTATCTACAGATAGTAATAATAGAATAAAAAAAAGAATCCTAAAATATAAGTGGGACAGGAGAATCTCGTCATTCATTACCTGATCTTGCCATTGTTTAGTAGTTAGAGCTCCACTGCCCTGCGGGTGGGTCAGCTCAGTGGCTCACCTCCCAGTGCTGTGCCAAGGCTGTGCTGAGTGCCACTTGGAGGCTGCTGTTCATCTGCTTAGTAGCCAGGCAGGCAGTGTGTGCCATGGACCCATCTGGTCTGCTTTGTTCACTAAAGCCCCTTTATGCCATGCAAAGCGCCACATCAGAGGAGGAGTGACAAGTACAACAAGTGCACGAGTTCCCTGTCACGAACAGAAAACGCAGATCCCCTTACTGGATGTATTTTCAGACGTTGTTATTTGTCACGGTGCCTGAAAGTGGCCACGTGTTGCTGTTGGTCAGACATACAAGTTAGGACCTCGCAAACGGGACAATACAATCATTGCAGTTTGGGACTGGCTTACTGACACGTCCAGGAAGGGCAAAACGTCCTAATGCGTTTCTCTTTGTAGGCCGTTCTCGTACGTCCTGCAGTCCGTGGTCGTGATAAATGACAAACTTGTTACCGTTGAACCCTAATAAAGGAAATCGTGTGATGGCAGAAGTCGGTGGAGTTTCAGTACGAGGTTCGTGAAAGCTCCTGGCTGATCACAAGACGGTGAACATGTGAGTAGTGAATCTGTGTTCTGACGGGTTGGACGTGTGTGGAGCCAAATGACAGCAGCACGCCATGCCTTTTGGGGCTCTGAATCATCAAGTGGCCCTCTCCCCTGCCCAGGAATGGGCACTAAAGGGTCTCATGGGCACACTCGAGTTGTTTTATTGTAAAATACACGGAACGACCTGCATATTTTGAAGAGATCACAAATACGGTTTACTGTGTGCTTCTACTCTTTCCAAGTGTTTTTGTTTGTATTGTGTAGGAATTGAGCAATGGGCAAATAAAAGAAATTACTGTAATTATGGAAGTAGCTTTACAGTTCTTACCAAAAGGAGCAAAGTGGACAAGAGGAAAAGCAAATGATGCACGCTTTACAGACAAAAAGGTGTCCACGTGAGTCTTCCAGCTTTCCTTAAAGCAGAAAACTAAATAACTTTATTTGTGTCAACTCTGCCCTGTCCTTAGGACATTTCAGCAGGCCTGCTGGAACCTGATTTGACTACACGCTTGCAGAGCACCCGGGACTTGAGTCACTTCAGTATCAAGGGGGTTCAAGAGAGTCGAGACAGAGAGGCTTATGGCACTGTGTGTGTGTGCGTGAGAGGCATTTACAGTGGCTGATGTGGCAGGCCGTGGACTGTCCCTGAGCTGTCTAGGCTGGCCATGACAATGACGATGCCATTACAGAGCAATTGTTAAATCCTGGCTGCGCGTGATGAGGACTGGGGTTCACTCTCTCTCTCTCTCTGTCTGTCTGTCTTTTTATTGTTCAAAGTGTGCTCATCAATTTTAATTGTCGTTCCCAATAAAAGCTTGCTGACCGTGCCAGCCCAATCATGTGGACTGGGCTCAGGTTGTTTCTTCAGCATGAGAATAACTAAATAGTAGAGTCCATTGGCATGTTGGTCTCTTAGCAGGGAGACGAGGCGGCTTGGCCTGCTCACATCCTTTCCTAAAGCCTGTCCTTACCGATGTGTGTCGGAGGTTTATGAAGCAAAGTCTACCGTCGCATTTGGAAGGGAATGCCGAGAAAGCAGGTCTTTGATTGTCTGACCCTTGCACCCTTGCCTTTCAGAGAAGCAGACATGAAGCACCTTCCTCCGGAGACTGTGCGCCTGCTGTCCAGTTCACAGGTCATCACCTCAGTTCTCAGCGTGGTAAAGGAGCTCGTCGAGAACGCGCTTGACGCAGGTGCATCCAGTATCGAGGTCAAGCTGGTGAGTGTGCACGTTTCACGCTTCTCTCGGGGCCCCTGCCAGTCACACACGCTGGGCATGCAGAGCTGCCGTCGGCGGGTCCCTGGACTGAACGTGTTGGTCACAGGTCCGTCGAGGGATGGAGTTTTGCGATGCTCTGCACTCCGGCTGAACCCAGCGTCTCTGGTGGAATATTAGAAAGCATCACAATAACTCTGGTAAATGATGGCTTCAGCAGGTTGCCTGGAAGTACTGGGACAAGAAACGGCTCTAAATCACTGCCACTGCAGCCCCTACTCATGTAAATTATTGCATTTTCCTAACTTTCCAGATTACATTCCCAGGAGCAGCATACTTGGCGTTACAGGGGGTGGAGGAGTGGTGGATCCGCCGTGTAATCTGTGGCTTCCTTTGTATTTATAGGACAACTATGGGTTTGACCGTGTAGAAGTGAGAGACAACGGCAGTGGGATCAAAGCAGCTGACGCTCCTGTGATGGCAGTAAAGCACTACACTTCGAAAATCAGCTCGGCGGCTGACTTTGACACTCTAGAAACGTACGGCTTCCGTGGTGAAGCCCTGGGCTCCATCTGCGCTGTGGCAGAGGTGAGCTTGCTCTTCGTATCCCACAGGTGTAACGGGTGCCTGCTTGGCCTCCCTGAGTCCAGCACTGATCTCGGGCCCCCCCCCCCGTGAGGTTGGACAGTTGCCTGCGTCACCCAAATGTAGCTGACCGCTTTTCCCAGCTTTATAGTCGTCCAGCCAGGCTGGAGATTAGGGTGCAACATAAAAAGACGTCCAGCTGAGCTTCTCGCTGCATGTTCACGTGTCTGTTCTCTGCTCAGGTGGTCGTCACTAGCAAGACTGCAGATGCTGACTTGAGCACACAGTATACACTGGACTCGGAGGGCCATGTCATCTCCCAGAAGCCTTCTCACCTGGGACAAGGTGTGCATTGGGTGTGATGTGCCATGACGGCTCCTAGAAGGACCTTATCTAATCCCAAGATTCACAGACCTTTAAAGAAATTTGTGGATTTTGCTTTTTGTAGGTACAACTGTCACCGTTTCCAGTCTCTTTAAGAATCTTCCTGTGAGGAAGCAGTTTTACTCGACAAGCAAAAAGTGCAAAGAAGAGCTTAAAAGAATCCAGGATTTGCTGATGGCCTACGCTATAATCCAGCCTGAGCTGAGGCTGACGTTCACGCACAACAAGGTAGGCAGTGCTGTCGGCAAGGTGCCAGTTCATCTGCGTCCTCACACTTTTAGGATCACCGGTCAAGTGAAGTATACGGTTACGTATGCTGTTGTCTTTTAAATGGCGCCAAGTAATGCTGGCGGGGAGAGACCTGCCAGGGCCCGCTGTGTGTAGAGCTCTGCCATTTCTGTCCACACCTTTCTATCACTTGATGCCGCTGGAGGGTGATTGGCTCTGATTAACAACGACGTAGAATAGGAAAGGACTGTTGTGTATTTGTTGGAAGCCATTATGTGTCATACCTGTACCAGGCTTTACTCGGGAGGCCCTCTGCAGACCCTGAAAAGAGACTCATTTGTATGTATGGACAGCAGCGTTCCCGGGGCTTCTGCCTCCTTCAGGCCCTTCTTTTGCACTCTCTTGACGTTGTTAGCATTTATCCAGTCCTGTGGAGTTTACTTCACCCTTAATAAGCTCCAGTTGTGGGTAAATTCTGATGGCAAAAATAACAACACGACGACGCGTTCTGCCGCCATCACTTTTAACAAATGAGCCTCTCTCAGCTTTCACCAGATGAGTCGCGGACAGAAGAGGAGGGCTAAGCGTGTAGACACTTTGCCAGGACAGGACAGGTGTTTCCTAATTGAAACCCACTTGCTTCCTCATGAGGTCTTTTTACACCCCGCTGGGCTTTGACTCTGTGTTGTTTTAGGAAGGTGCATAGCCTTTTATTTTGACTAAACTTCATCATAGTCATCATCAGTTTCATCCCTCTTTCTGAGAGAGGGTCTCGGTAGCGACACACTGATTGGGACCAGGCCATCCCAATTGCCAGCATCATACCCCAGTTTTTTTCAGTGAAATTCCAAGGTGCTCCCAGTACAGTCCCTTAAGTATATCTGGGGTCTGCTCCTCGGTGTTTTTCCAGAGGGTCATTCATTGTACATCAGCTCCTGAGGGAAGTCGCCATGTGGAACCTCAGATGTTCACCAACCATATCTCAACTAGTTTTCCTTTATCTAGAGTAGTAGTGGGTCTGCTGGAGATGCTCCCATATTGCTGAGCCCAGCCACCCTGTGCAACAGCCTCTTTTAAGTCACATGGTCACCACCTGAAACTTGTGGCGTGGCCTTAGCGTAGGGATGGGGAGGCATGTAGGCTGAAGAGTTAATCCGCAGCTTCTTCTGAGGCCGTGACTCCCTTTGAAACGCCTCAATACGGTACGACGTCCATATAATCACTGCTGCTGCCTCCACGTGGCAGGGAAGAGAAGAAACCACTGCTTTCTGGGTGATGAGTGTGAGCTGTGATTTGGAGGGTCTGATTCTCATCTTCATCACATCTTCCGTTGCTGCCAGCCTTTGAAGGGCACACTGGAGGTCGCAGTCTGTCGTCTGCAAACAGCAGAAATGTAATCCTTGGTTTCAATGGACACTCACAAAAGAATACATGATGTGCCCTTGGAGGTTTCCTACGCCATTATTGTTAAGAGGAGCCCATTTAGCCCAACAATCTCGCTAGCCATTTGCTTCATTTCTCCAAATTAACAATAATACTAATTCTTTACAGTTTAGAGTGCATTTCCAGCTACTTAAAGCATTTTACATAGTGAGTGGGGAGCAACTTCAACCACCACTAATGGGGAGCATCCACCTGGACAATGCGAGAGTAGACTTTTTGCGCCATTACACTCCCTACACATTAGCTATTAGGTGGTGAAGTGGTAAGACAGAGTGCCACTTAGAGACGGGATGATTAAGGGGGCAGGATGACCAGGCTGTGGTGGTGGCAGTTTAGCCAGGACAGCGGGATGAGCCCCACTCTTTATGAAGGATCCCCATTGACCTTTTGTGACTACTGAGTGTCACGTCTCATCTGAAGGATGGCACTGTTTTGTTTACAGCACTGTGGTCCATTCAGACTGCTGGGTAAGCGCCCCCTGCTGGCCTCACCAGCACCTCTTCTGGCAGCAACCCAAGCTTTTCCCAGATGGTCTCCCATCCACGTGTAAAGTACTGGGCGAGCTGCCGGCTGAGTGGAGTTGAGTTTTGAAGGTCCACAAAGTCCCACCACACTACTTTGTCACTTGTTTCATGTGTCTGTGGTTCTCTGTGATTCTTGTGACTTTGGGCAGCATCTACTCTTGGGGAAATTCCATAATTGTAAACATTTCAATCGAGTCGCCTCTTAATCTCCGATGGTGAGGTTCAACTGCCTCTTTCTTTCTTTCTTGCTCAGTTGGTCTTCATGGTCTTTCAGTCAGCCTAGTTGCTGTTCTTTGGACATTCTCGGGCACCGCTCTGTCTTTGGGGTAATGTGGAGGGAGAGCAAAGCTGCACCGGACTCCAGCTGAGGCCTCACCAGAGTGTTAGGTAACCCTCCTTTAACAAGGGGCGCTCTAGAACTTCTTAGTGACTTTGTCCAGCGTCCAGATGTAGATGTTCTTACCTTGTGTATTTGGATCTCGCACTTTAGATTTACTTGCCATGAGTTTTCCCAGGTCCCCTTGTGCTGCTTTGGCCGATGCGGCTTTGTCTTCCCTTTCCACGTAGTTTGGTGTCCTTCTTGCTCAGAACACTTATGGATATTAAAAGTGATGTCCATCGGGGTCTGTGCTGGGGCTGCTGCTCTGCTTAACGTCCCCTAATTCTAGTTGTGGTGTTCAGGCCAGTTTTGCCGCAGTCTCCACGCTGTGCCTTACTCACAGACTACACGATTGAGTTCTTACAGACGCCAGTGCTGTTTCATTGACCCAGGAAGCTGAGCTGTGGTCCTGGTGAGCAGAACATCTCCACGTACGGAGGTTGCACAAGACGCCGAGTGGGAGGAGCCTTGGCAGGGCTCCGGTAAGCTTGTTTGGTTTTATGAAATCTTTCTAAATGCCATGCAGCATGTGACCTTCCTGTCAAGTCTGCTTGGGCTTAAACCAAACAAACAAACACACTTGCACTCTGGTTTATGTATTAGAAACGAAAGGGGGAGCCCCACAGAGACAGGTGTGTCTGAACCTATGTAATATATGATTGTCGAGGTGACTCCGCGCCAGGAAGTGAGCGATGGCTTCTGCCAAATGGGCCACAATCCATCCAGCAAATGAAAAAAGAAATGCAACTACACTTTTCACAATTCATCATCGTGTCGTCTGTCGAACCTTTCGTGTAGGGTGTGGTGTGTCAGGACTGTCAAGCTTTCCATGAAGACAACTTCAGGGTTTTTACTTAAAGAAAAAAAAAACATTTCACCACAGTGCTCTGTTTTTTTTTTTTTTTTTTTCTTTTTTTCTTTTAGTTTTTATGCAAACAAGCCCATGCATCGCACCACAGTGGGCACACACTTGGCGCTTCTCAGCTGTCTCTTGTCACTTAAATTGATTTGCTATCCATGGGCTGACCAAATGCCATGCGTTTTCTGTAGAAAGTGACTTTGCAAGGCGCTTCACAGTTCAGTGGTAGTTTGTTCGTTTTCGGGCTGTAGAGCTTAGGCCGGTTCAGAGATTCGCTCAGAGTCACACACAGCGAGTCAAACTGGCGTTCAAGTCCAGTGCTTGTGCCAGTGCAGGTCTTTTAAAAGCTCGACACACTTTAGAGTTGTTCGTTTTATAGCTTAAAAGACCAGGAGCCTTTGCATGGTTTTCATTCAGGGCCTTCCTTCCTTCCCTCCCTCGAGAAGAGCCGTCTTTCTGGCTACCGCCGCCTCGTTGCTTTGGAGAAGCGGCAGCACCTTGTAGATCGGTCAGTTTGGCGCATTCGGTTCAGAATCCGCAGGGCGTGCAGAAGAGTCCGGATTTCATTTGTGCCAAAGGCGCATTATGCTGCAACACAGGAGGACAAAGTGGGGTAGGAATGTCTGTGAGGCTCTTAGTTCATATAGTGCCTTTCAAGGTTTGGCCGTTTTCAAATAGATGGTGTGATGTAAGGCTTGAGCTTATTTCACAGCTGAGCTAAGCATAAAGACCTGCCTTTACCGGGGCAGGGGGCTTCTTATTGTCCCATCGGGTTTACAGCCCTTGCACGTGCCAGTGATCATGCAGCTCGTTGCCACTCTGCTGTTGCATCAAGACCAACTTCTCAAAATGGCCGTCTTCTCTGCCTAACAATATCCCCGACGATGGACCAACTACGATGATCATTTTGGGCTGCGCCACAACAATAGCACCACTGTGTTGATTCGTCACTTTCAGCATTTTCTCGAGTTTCACTGGCACTGCGTAGGCACAGAGACAGCGCCACGTCCATCCCCTGCTCCAAGGCCCCGCTCCTTGCTTGCTACACTCCCTCTTCCTCTGGGCCATTAGCTCGTCGTGTTCCTCTCCATTGATTCTCATGTCACTAAGCATGCCGGAGAACACGTAGACACGAGACCGCTACTGGGTCCGCCGTGCAGCGTGATGCCATCGGGAGACTTGTGAAAACTTTCCTGTCGTCTTGACAAGATGAGTTGTTGCATTCAGGAAATTGCCGGAATGCCAGCAGCGCTTGAACTCATAGCAAGCATTCTGTCAGGAGGGTACTTTCCACCTGTCGTCACGCCTTCCCTGGAAAGCATCTCTGTGCCCACCACTGCCGCCTCCCCACTGACCTCCATGAAGGATTCTGTGCTCAGACATAGCTGGCGTTGCTGCCGGCTTCTGCCCGCCATGTCTCCCCACGTCTGCCCTCTGTTCTTTTCACACTCTCAGCACTTGTATGGGTGTCCTGTGTCACAAACTTTGCACTTCGTGGCTTCTCTGCTTTCACAGCTTCTTAAATTGCAAGTTATTGATCCAAGATGTGTCACAAGTCGAGGCAGATACGAGCAGGCTGGGTGGACGCTCACCCAGGCTTCCTGTTTTTATTGTTCAGCACCTCTATGTTTAGCAGTAAGAGACATTGGCACTGACTCTGGCATTTTTGTTTCAGGCACTTGTTTGGCACAAGGCCAAGGTGTCAGATTCTCGAGCAGGACTCATGTGTGTGCTTGGGACGGCCGCCATGAACAACATGATGCCTGTCCAGTACCAGCAGGACGAGCCACAGGTCAGTAGTGCCTTCTCTTGGAATGGCAGGTAGGTGGCAGGAAAGTCACGGGAATAAAGGCCTTATTTGAGCTTGTGGGGCTTCGGGCGCTGAAGCTGTAAAGGTGACGTCAAGCTGAGTTTTGCTACCCTCTACCTCTCACGTGCAGGTAGATCTCAGTGGATTTATCCCCAGACCTGGTAGTGACAACTCCATGAGCTCCAGCAGCACTGACCGGACCTTCATTTTCATAAATGCCAGGCCGGTTCATCACAAAGAGATTCTTAAGGTAACCCAACTCCCGTAACTGACACCTGTCCCTCCTGTGGTCGGCGCAAGGTTTACTCAAATGTTAACTCAACACTGCAGCTCATCCGCAGGTATCATGGAGGACAACTGAGCAGGGAGACGTCATGCGGCCGCTACCCGCTCATGCTTCTGGACATCAGAGTTCCTGCCCAGTCAGTTGATGTCAATGTGACCCCTGACAAGACGCAAGTCCTGCTTCACAATAAGGTGGCGTAAGCGGGGAGAGGAATGGGGCTTTGGTTTTGAGCTCTGGCGAGCCTTACTGGTTTCTGTCTCCTTCAGGATGTGGTGTTGGTGGCTGTGGAGACTGCATTGGCATCTGTGTACGGTCCCCTCCCGGAGGTGCCATGTTCTCTGCTTGTTCCGCCAGAAGTAGAGCAGGGCCATTCAGCACCGGACCTTGCCAGCGAGGAAAGCACTGCCCTCCCACAACCTCCTCTGGAAACCACTGCTGAGCCCGCAGGCGTAAGTGAAGAAGTACAAGCAGGCGGGACAAAGAAGCAGCAAGGCCGAATAGATGGTGACAGCTGGAGCCTGGGTCACCTGCCAAGTGACCCTGCCTCAGAAGAACACCTGCAGCCAGTGAAGGTCTTTGTGCCCAAGCGGGATGGAGCTACAGTGCCAAGCTGTGGCCCAGACAAGACCCCCAGCAAAGTGGCAAAGGTGACTGCCTACGACTTGATTAGCAACCGTGCGGTGCGGCAGCCCCAGTCTGCCAGTGCTCTGTTCAGTCAGGAAGCACGAGTGAAGGTCCTAGCAGAGAATCCAGAGGCAGGTCCACAGGAGATTAGCAACATTGTGGAACGACTATGGAAGAATGCGCCACAGGAAGAGAGAAAGAAGTAAGTTTCCAGACTTGACCTTTGACCCAGTACTTTCCACTGCGCTGACTCACTAGAAAGAGTGGAAAGTATTCTTGGCCAGCAGTGTAGCTTTCCAGCCGGCTGCTTCCTATCGTCAAAGTGGCTTCCAGCAGCTGCTACGGGAGCAGAGTGAGAAGTGCAGTGTCATTCGCTGGCCACCCTGCCAACCTGCACAGCCTGAGCTCGGCCGCGGGTAGAGGGGGACACAGATGGTATGGTGTGGCTAGTAGTAAACGTCTGGTGACGTGTTTCCAAACGGGGCGTGGGAGTGCCTGGTGGGCATTGATCTTTGGAGATAAGCTGGAGGAGAAGAAAGCTAAAGTGACACTCAGTCCCCCTCACTAACCTGTAAGAAGCTGCATTTTATTTCGTTCAGGTCTTTAAATGTCCCCCTGAGCTGCTGCTATGCAAGAGTGCAGGACTGTTCAGACCATACGCCACTTTCACACATGGCTTCCATTACGTTGATGAGTGGGCCATCCAGTCCTGTCCACCATTCCACGTGTCTGTGGTTGTCTCTGTGAAGAACATCTTCCTAACCTTTATCCATAACGGACCCCCGTGACCCTGTAGTTAGGATATAGCGGGTTGGATAATGGATGGATGAAGTTTCTGACGGTGTCCCCGTGTTCTTCCTGAACTCCCAGTCGCCATGCGCTTCCCTTCGTTATCTTAAACGCTTCACTCGGGTCTCCTCTTGAAGGTTCGACTCCTGACTCTCTTCTCATAACTCGTTTTCTGTTCCTCTTTTCGGAGGCGTAGCGTCTTTGTCAGCAATGACATAAAAAGAGAGAGCAGCGTTCTCATTTTCAAGAGGCTCCTTGTGGTTTACTGCCAGCCTGTCTGGCAGGTGGAGATGCCCGCTGGCATGTGGCCATGTAGATGGCTACTTTACACTTTTGAGTTTCTCTCTGAGCCTTATTCTGCTGGCTGTGCGAATGTTGGAAATGTTGTCCCCGACAGACCCTTGAACAGCTGACGGCTCTGCCAGTGTCACTTCTACAAGCTTGGCACATTTCACAAATCGATCAACGGACTGAAGGATTGCTGTGACCCGTGGACCCGCTCATCTTGATTACTTAGCTGACCCCTCCGCTGATGCTGTGATCTCCCCTTAGCACTGGTAGTGGCAGAAGAGATGGCTACTCGCCCAGACCAGGCCTTTGACGTCCTCCATTTCCTTTCAGTTGTCCTAAGCTCAGTCTGTTGGCAGCCAAGGGCCAGAGGGTCTTCATGTGCAGGCCTAGCGGAGAGAGGACAGAGCTGAGCACAGGGTGGCAGTGGCAGTGGCAGCTTTCGCGTCCCTAAAACGTATTTAAAATGCAGCGACTGGTGCCATGTTGGGTCACTGGGCCATAAAAGTGGAAATTCAAATGACTCTCCAAAAGACCACTAAAGTCCCAAGAAAGGTGTGTGTGGGCATCTGGAGAGAGAAAAGCGCAGTAAAAAAGAAACTTTGGTCCTTGGCACTCAGTTTTCTTTTACGAAAGTTAAAATATCGAACAGTACGTGGCCTACGAATGTGTGAGCAGAAAACGCAGCCCAGCCTGCTGTCACCCCGTCGGTGCCCTGCTGGTCAAAGCAGCCAGAGCTCCCGCCGAGTGTCGCATACAGTGGTGCGTGAAAGTTTGAGAACCCTTTAGAATTTTCTAGATTTCTGCATAAATATGACTTAAAACATCAGCAGATTGTCACTTAAGTCCTAAAAGTAGATAAAGAGAAACCAGTTAAGCAAATGAGACCAAAATATTATACTTGGTCATTTATTTATTAAGGAAAATGATCAAATATTACATACAGTGGCTTGCAAAAGTATTTGGCCCCCTTGAACTTTTCCACATTTTGTCACATTACAGCCACAAACATGAATCAATTTTATTGGAATTCCACGTGAAAGACCAATACAAAGTGGTGTACACGTGAGAAGTGGAACGAAAATCATACATGATTCCAAACATTTTTTACAAATAAATAACTGAAAAGTGGGGTGTGCGTAATTATTCAGCCCCCTGAGTCAATACTTTGTAGAACCACCTTTTGCTGCAATTACAGCTGCCAGTCTTTTAGGGTATGTCTCTACCAGCTTTGCACATCTAGAGACTGAAATCCTTGCCCATTCTTCTTTGCAAAACAGCTCCAGCTCAGTCAGATTAGATGGACAGCGTTTGTGAACAGCACTTTTCAGATCTTGCCACAGATTCTCGATTGGATTTAGATCTGGACTTTGACTGGGCCATTCTAACACATGGATATGTTTTGTTTTAAACCATTCCATTGTTGCCCTGGCTTTATGTTTAGGGTCGTTGTCCTGCTGGAAGGTGAACCTCCGCCCCAGTCTCAAGTCTTTTGCAGACTCCAAGAGGTTTTCTTCCAAGATTGCCCTGTATTTGGCTCCATCCATCTTCCCATCAACTCTGACCAGCTGAAGAGAAGCACCCCCAGAGCATGATGCTGCCACCACCATATTTGACAGTGGGGATGGTGTGTTCAGAGTGACGTGCAGTGTTAGTTTTCCGCCACACATAGCGTTTTGCATTTTGGCCAGAAAGTTCCATTTTGGTCTCATCTGACCAGAGCACCTTCTTCCACATGTTTGCCGTGTCCCCCACATGGCTTGTGGCAAACTGCAAACGGGACTTCTTATGGTTTTCTGTTAACAATGGCTTTCTTCTTGCCACTCTTCGATAAAGGCCAACTTTGTGCAGTGCGCGACTAATAGTTGTCCTATGGACAGATTCCCCCACCTGAGCTGTAGATCTCTGCAGCTCGTCCAGAGTCACCATGGGCCTCTCGGCTGCATTTCTGATCAGCGCTCTCCTTGTTCGGCCTGTGAGTTTAGGTAGACGGCCTTGTCTTGGTAGGTTTACAGTTGTGCCATACTCCTTCCATTTCTGAATGATCGCTTGAACAGTGCTCCGTGGGATGTTCAAGGCTTTGGAAATCTTTTTGTAGCCTAAGCCTGCTTTAAATTTCTCAATAACTTTATCCCTGACCTGTCTGGTGTGTTCTTTGGACTTCATGGTGTTGTTGCTCCCAATATTCTCTTAGACAACCTCTGAGGCCGTCCGTCACAGAGCAGCTGTATTTGTACTGACATTAGATTACACACAGGTGCACTCTATTTAGTCATTAGCACTCATCAGGCAATGTCTATGGGCAACTGACTGCACTCAGACCAGAGGGGGCTGAAGAATTACGCACACCCCACTTTGCAGTTATTTATTTGTAAAAAATGTTTGGAATCATGTATGATTTTCGTACACCACTTCTCACGTGTACACCACTTTGTATTGGTGTTTCACGTGGAATTCCAATAAAATTGATTCATGTTTGTGGCTGTAATGTGACAAAATGTGGAAAAGTTCAAGGGGGCCGAATACTTTTGCAAGCCACTGTATTAGTGAGTGGGAAAAGTATGTGAACCTCACGGATTAGCAGTTAGTTTGAAAGTGAAATTTGAGTCAATGGGATGCCAATCAGGTGTGAGTGGGCACCCTGTGTTATTTAAAGAACAGGATCTATCAAAGTCTGCTCTTCACAACACGTTTGTGGAAGTGTATCATGGCATGAACAAAGGAGATTTCTGAGGACCTCACAAAAAGAGTTGTTGATGCTCATCAGGCTGGAAAAGGTTACAAAACCATCTCTAAAGAGTTTGGACTCCACCAATCCACAGTCAGACAGATTGTGTACGAATGGAGGAAATTCAAGACCTCCCCAGGAGTGGTCGACCAACAAAGATCATGCCAAGAGCTCTCACATTGGCTAATGTTCATGTTCATGAGTCCACCATCAGGAGAACACTGAACAACAATGGTGTGCATGGCAGGGTTGCAAGGAGAAAGCCACTGCTCTCCAAAAAAAATCATTGCTGCTTGTCTGCAGTTTGCTGAAGAGCACGAGGACAAACCAGAAGGCTATTGGAAGAACGTCTTGTGGACGAATGAGACCAAAGTAGAACTTTCTGGTTTAAATGAAAAGCGTTGTGTTTGGAAAAAGGAAAACACTGCATTCCAGCAGAAGAACCTCATCCCATCTGTGAAACATGCTGGTGGTAGCATCAGGGTTTGGGCCTGTTTTGCTGCATCTGGGCCAGGACGGCTTGTCTTCACTGATGGAACAACGAATTCTGAATTCTATCAGAGAATTCTAAAGGAAAATGTCAGGACATCTGTCCATGAACTGAGTCTCTGAGAAGAGAGGGTGGGTCATGCAGCAAGACAACAACCCTACGCACACAAGTCGTTCTACCAAAGAATGGCTAAGGAAGAATAAAGTGAATGTTCTGGAATGGCCAAGTCAAAGTCCTGACCTTAATGCAATCGAAATGTTGTGGAAGGACCTGAAGTGAGCAGTTCATGTGAGGAAACCACCAACATCCCAGAGCTGAAGCTGTTCTGTACGGAGGAATGGGAAAAAATTTCTCCAAGCCGGTGTGCAGGAATGATCAGAAGTTACCGGAAACGTTTAGTAACGGGGTTCACAGCAGATACTGAAAGCAAAGGTTCACATACTTCTGCCACTCACAAATATGGAATATTCCATCAATAAATAAATGACCAAGTATAATATTTTGGTCTCATTTGTTTAACTGGTTTCTCTTTATCTACTTTTAGGACAATCTGCTGATGTTTGAGGTCGTATTTATGCAGAAATCTAGAAAATTCTAAAGGGTTCACAAACTTTCAAGCACCACTGTATGACGATGAGCGGCGCTTGTCACACTCGCCATGTTGTGCCTGCGCTGCACGCTGCAGTCTGGCCGCTGATCAGCTGTAAGCGGACTGCTACTGCCATGCCTGTGTTATAAAAGCTGGCACTGCCCGTCCAGGACCACACGTCACCAGAGTGCCCCGAAGGGCTGACGAGAACTCCACTTACCAGGGAAGGTCAGAGGTCACATTGTTGTAATACTTGATTTGACTTTTAGACTCCATTTGCTGTTTTCACCGTGATGGGCACTGTGATGGGCAAGGCTGGCAGGGATGGGCTTTGGGTGCTAGACAGATTTGAAACTCCCCTGAATGGTTTTTCACTTTAAATTGGCAAGATGTTTAAAGTTTTTATTCACATCCCTTCTTCCGTAAACGCAGGTGCTTCTAATTTGGGGGCAGCTTGTAACCAAGTGACCGCCCGACTGAGTGTTGGGTCCCATTACGAGGGGCTTTATGGGCGCCCTCCTGACTGATGGTTTGGCTCTCATTTTGTCTTGGCCTGCAGGTATGAGGAGAAGGCAGAACGGGAGACGACGAGATATGAGTGCCAGTCTAAGAGGGCATCTGAAAAGGGCACGGAGCAGCTGGCCAGGCTGAGTCGAGCTCCAAAGCACAAGACGGTGCCCTCCAAGCAGCAGATCCTGGACAAGCTCCTCCTGTCACAGGCTGAGAAGCCGCGCCCTCCACTGGCACCGGACAGGCCGTGTAAAGAGGCCCCCTTCTCGCTGGCGGCGCTCAAAGCGCGCCTGAATCTGCTCTCGAAGCGAGTTGGCCCCTCCACACAGCGAATGCACCTCATTGGTCAACTGGGTTCACACCCGGCTTGGCTCGTCTCATCTGGAGACCAACTCCTCCTGCTGAACCCCTTCCGGGCCGAGGAGAGACTGCTCTTCGGACGTCTGCTGGCGGAGAACCTGCTTCCCACAGAGAAACTGGAAAGCCCGCTGCGCCTGTCTGATGGGTAAGGTGCCCAGCTGTGGTGACAAGTGGGCCAGGTGGCTGAGGTGGGTTACGCTGACGCTCTGTCTCCTTTCAGCCTCCTCGGAGGTTCAGTCTACAGGGAGGCCCTCTGCAGCATGGAGAAGACCAGCGTGGGACCAGTGGGGACAGCCACCTTCTCTGACGCACGGCTGGTGGCCAATGGCTTTCAGATCAGACACATTCCAGGTGAGTTTCTGTCCCGTCCCAGGCAGAGTCTCACAAACCAGAGGTGAAACAGTCGGTCCCCAGAGCAGCAGGATGAACAAAAGACAAATACGAGCGAACAAGTCCACAGTCCGCAGCGTGAGTGGCTCTCAGTGGACACAGCGGTCCATGAATGTCACATCACATGACCTCGAGTCGCAGGGCTGGTCATGACAAAATTACGTGCCAGTGTGGTGACTTTCTGGCACAGTCTTTCTGACGGTGGGCTGGTGCTGGCTCTTCTGCCATCTTCTTGGCTTCTTCTTTTCTCTTCTCTTTGGTTTGTGTGGGTCTGGATGAGCCTTCAGAGCTGACCGACCCCTACAGCCAGTCGCAGGGCATTTCATGGGCACACGCCGCCGACTGCCATCGGACTCGCTGAGATTCTCTAACTGAGGGCCACAGCTGCTAATCGCTAGCTGCTAAGGTGGCATGCGTAGTGTGACGTGACTTTGACACTCTGCAGTGTTTAATGCAACAAGAAACTGATCAGGAGAATACGAGTGGAGCTCTCCTCCTGAGCGGCAGTGGGCGATTGTAATGCCAGCTGGCAGCCATGCTTGGTATGCCTTCTTCCTCATGTTCTCCATCCTGGAGTACAAAATGGCCACTGGTCTCCACACATCCCAGTTGATGCCTCCGAGTGCCGAATGGGACTGCCAGGTGTGGCACTGGGGACACACACACACACACGACACTCCTTGACATTGGTGGGCCCTGTCATATTGTGCCACCCCCCTTTTTCTAGGCTAAGCCACTGCTGAGCCTTGGTGGGTCTGGATGGGGGGCAGACTGGGCCGATTCCAGGGCTACGAGGTCTGAGCTGAGCCGGAAGGACATGAAGAAGAGGTGACGGGACCGGTGGGTCGAAACTTTTAAATGAAGTCCTCAAGAACACGGGGACACCGTTGAAACTTAAGGGCAAATGTCACCAACATTAGGAGGAGAGCCACAGACACACAGGATAAGTGACAAGTAGTGTGGGGGACAGGAGGACTTTAGGGACCTTCACAACTTTGCTTGAGGGGGGTTTAGGTGGGTGGTACGCCTGTTGTGGTCACATGGGTTCTGATGACACACACGTCGCATTTGGTTACGTTTCTCACAGACTTCTTGACGTCGTCTTGTCACCTGCAGTGGAGTGCGGAATTTACATGGGGACCCCTCGGCTTGCTGGGCTTCAACATTACTGACCACCTGGAGGAGGAGGAGGAGGACTTGCCAAATTGCAGGGCAGACCAGCCATCCTCACCCCCCATCGCTCCACTTGAAGCCATCTGTGTCCTTTGCCCAGTACACCTTGTGGTTCAGCTTGGCCTTAGTGGGCACTGGCAGGTCACTTCAGCTGGAGCAGGGTCCTGGGGTTGGAGGTCACCAGCAAGTGTGAGGTGACTGAGTGACCCCCCAGAGCCAGCTGGTGGTCAGACGACGGGCACATTGCCCCCCCCAGTCTGTCCGATTCGCCACCCGGCTGAATGCAGATGTGGTTTGGCTCTGCCGCCTCTCCGTTTTATTTTACGTGTGCCCCCTCGTGTGCCCTTTTTCCAGTTTTGTTCGCCCAGCAGCTGCTTTCCATGCGAACTTCGGCTGACTTGAACCTGAGCCCACGGATTCGTTCAGAGACGTGAGAGGAGCTCGGTGTGTCATTTCGCCCGGGCCACTCGCCCTGTGTGACGTGCTTGTGCGGCCATCGTGTCTGTCAGGCGCTATATAGACTAAAAGAACTTGTTTGTTCCCTTCTTGTAAGGTGCCACTGCCACAGATGGGCTCTTGGAGATTGTGGAGATGGCCACCTGTGTGCCCTTCTACGGCCTGTCGGACTTGAAGGACATCCTGCACCGTGTGGTTCACGGCGGGGCCCAAAGCGTCCAGCAGTGTCGGCCGCTCAAAGTCCACCGCTACTTGGAGGTAAGCGTGGTGACCGATTAGGGGGTCCCCACCAAGGCGTACGGAGACAAACCCCTGTTGTCCTTTTTGACTTTTAGGGAGAGGCGGTCCGGCTGGCACGCAGGTTACCACTCATGATGACCAAGGAGGACGTGGGCGACACCTTGAGCAGGATGTCTGGGCTGGAGGGCGACTGCACGTCGTGTCTGCACGGCCGCCCGCTGCTGCATCACCTGCTCGACCTCCCCGCACAGAACTGACGCCCCCCCCCCTCGCTCGGCTGCCAGCCGTGCCCTCTCTCAATAAAGGATGCCTTTTTATTTTTGCACAAACTGTCCTGCTGTTTTTAGGAGGCTGGGCGTCGTGTGCCCCGTGGTAGTGATGAGCACTTTCGGGGCCCTCGGGCTGATGCCAGCCTGTCTCATTCATTCACCAGTCCAGAAAGGGGCCATCGTGGTGGAGTCCCTTGTTGTTAATGGTGGGGGGGCTTCTCACCTACCCTGCGCCTGTCCTGACCAAACTGGCCACTTCTGGAAATGACGGGGCAGCAAAGAAAACAAACGTGTTGAAAGGCGGGTGAAGTTTAAGTTAGCCAGTCAGTCATTCGGGACTCTGCAGTGAGCGCCACGTGATCGCACCCGGGCAGACGAGACCCGTGGGCACTTAGACTGGCATGACCACCAAGGTGAAGGCCTGGTCTGATCTTCAGCTAAGCAATTTGAAAACTGCCCAAGGAATCCCCCCCAGTGCTACAAAAACGGGCAGCTGGGGCTCCATAAGCAAGCGCCTTTATGACGAATACAATTAGCGCTGTTGATGGGTCAGGGTGGCGGACCACTGCTCACGTTCACCCTGACCTGCCCTGACTCGATGACGGGGGTGAGAAGAGAGTCCATCTTGGTTGGCAGTGGCTGCCCTCTTTTCGTTTAGCAGAATATAAAGACTGTCAGGGTCACGCAGAGTCGATGCCAATCCTGGCCAGTCGTGGTGGGCACCCTCTCTCCAACTGGGCTGGTTTTAGAGGTGCCAGTCGGCCTGACTGTGTTACCCAGATGTGCCAGCAGGTGACCCCAGTAAATACGACTGTGGTCTTTAAGTGAAATCTAAGAGAAGGCCTTTGTACCTGAAAAGATCAGCCAAAGTGACAAATGGGGACAAACAGACTGGAGAGGTGTGCCCAGCTATCCACCGTACCCGCCACCCACCATCACAGACACAGTGGAAGCTGCAGACACGTCAAGTGCTGGATGAGCCCCCTTTAGGGCTGGCACTGCACGCTGCCCAGGAGGGGGGTGAGGTCTGCAGTTTTATTTGCCCTGTCGATGCTGCTGTTCATCAGCGGTGGGCTCCATTTGTGTTCATCCTGCCCAAACTGCTTTGTTTCCTTTGTGCCAGGGTCTTCATTGCGTGTCACCCACAGGCCACCCCAAATCAGACACACTGTGCAGTAGCCCCCCGTTAAGGTGGGCAGTGTTGTCAATTCAAAAGCTGAATGAGTAGGTGGTCTCCTGTAAAGATAATCTGAAACTACATGAACACAAAGTGGAGGAGCGTGTGAGTTTATTCGCCATCTTTGTAGCATTAAGGACAAAACGAGTGAACTTTGCAAATAATGAGGAGAAAAGGGGGACCTGGCAGAATCCTACAGGCGCTACATGTGGGAGGAGAGCATCGAAGTGGGAGACCCTCAGTGTGGCCAAGCGAGTGACTTTACAGTCAAAGAAAATCTGGACAAGCCCAGCAAACACGAGAAACAATACAACTGATGATGTGTGACGGACTTCCTTTTACCAGCCAGGTGGCAACTGTGCCCTCCGAGAACAATCACAGCAGAGTCGGATATTAAAGTTCTAGAAGAGCTAAAAGTGAGGTGTGACATGAAGTGACGAGGGACCAGGAGACGATTCACATGGAAAGAAATCGAAACGAAACCAACGTCCACAGACACATAATCATACATAAGCAGACATAGAGAGGAGCCTCCCGCCATGACAGACACGGGCGCAAAATGATGAGACATCCGCGTCAAGGAAGACCAAGTGCTACCATGGAAAGGGAAACGACGGCCCGTCGGGACGATTACAACAAACCGAAACGCAGGAACGAGAGTAACACGGAGAGCACCAGTCGACGTATGCTGGCGGGCACATCAGTCCGCAGTGGTAAATCTTTAAGTGGTAAAAAGTGCTCTTGATCGTTAGGAAAGAGCGACCGGCGACGTCACTGGTCTAGGGCTGAGAGTGGGCGGGGCCACTTCAAATCACCAGCGAGTGGGGCCTCGTAGTCCTCCTGCACACACGTAGCGTATCGGCCACAGTCAGGATGGCGTGCTGCGCTGATCGGAGCCCACAAACATAAGTACAGGGGCGTAAGGCCTGTTGACAGTCCTGCCCAGATCTGGCCTCACCAGAGGCAGGCCACCCCAAACACCAGAGGCAGGCTTCGGCCTGCACAGGCCTACTATGGCGCCCAGGGCTGGGATCAGAAACGCTAATGCAGTCGATTCAGGGAGAGGTGGCACTGCCACACGTGAAAGTGGGCCGGGACCGCAGGTTATGTGCTTCACACACACACACACACACAGCGCTCATTGAGTCGTGTCCTGACACTGTTTGACAAACGTACCGCAGCATCCACAGGCTGTCAAAGCACAAGCTCGTCGTGTGGCACAGCTCTCACAGGCTGTGGATACGAGACGCTGAGGCAGCGCCTTTCACCGACACGGGTCAGAAAATGACAGCAAGGAAGGAGTAAGGGCTCGTTTGTACTTCACGCTCGGGACATCATGGCTGCCACGCGTTCCCATTTGACGCGGGTCCTCAGACATGAACGTGACGTGAGTGTGAGTTGCAGTACCAGCAGAAAGTCAAGGGGGGGCGCAGTGTGCTAAAAGTCGGAATGTGACGTCAGAGTCTCGGTTTACTATCCACACGTGACAGAAAGCCGCTCTGAGGATCCTACGAGATGGACGTGTGCGCTGCGGTGAAGAGAAATGCCGACATACAAATGCATTGATGGTGCTTTGATATTCAAGCGGCACATTTTAAAAGTCTCACATGCCATCTTCACAACGGCAACAGAATGTACACCCACAGAGGAAAAACATGGAGGACACGGTGAACAGGAGCTTTGTGTGATTAAAGTGGAAATTTCAGCTTTAATCTCCAAATGTGCCCTTTAACCTCGTAGTTTGTCATTAAAGCCGAGTGTCGTAAACGTCATCGCAGTTGTTAATCGCTACGAGCTTCTGGGACTTCCTCCTGCCCTGACAGCAGCGGCGAGCGGTAACACGTGACGTTTACGATAGTCCAGCTCTCCGCACATTTAGAAGCCTCAGATTTCTACTTGATGTCACTTTCATGATGAAATGCATTAAAGGATGGATGTTACATTTTTACAGATGAGTCGTTAACGTCATTTAAATAACGAATACTGTTAATAATGACACACATGGGGTGACACGGTGGCGGAGCAGGTAGCGCTGCCGTCTCACAGGGAGTCACGTCGCTGGTATTCCCTGCCTGGAGTCCTCATGTTTTCCTGCTGGGTTTCCTCAGTGAGCTCCGGTTTCAGGTTTGGTGACACTAACATGATGCCAGTGTGTGTGTGTCTGTTCGTATTCACCTTGCGATGAGCTGATGCCCGTCCAGGGATTGTTTCTGCCTCGTGCCCGATGCTAGCTGGACTGGGCACATCCCTGGACTGATGGCCTTAATCATTAAACGTCCTTTTCGGAGACATTGCGGTCAGGTGTCCTCGGAGTTTAATGGCTGCTCCAGGCAATTCACAACACAGCGACGCCGAACCTGTGCTCACCGTGATGATACCTCGCACTGCCACCTGCTGGATTCCTCCAGGTTTACATAAAGTACGTGTGAGTATAAACAGTACAACGCTAGCGTAGCAGGAGTTTCTGCTGCAGTGGGCGTCGTGTCGCGTCACATCGTGTGAGGTACAAACCCGGCTCTGCTCTCGGCCCGCTAGCATGGTGCAGACAGGAAGCGGCCAAATTCTCAGTGTTCGCTGTTCTGGTCGCACGTCTGTCCCCAGTGAGGGTGACGATATTGTCACAGAGAAGGAGCCTCAGCTTCATGCAGAGAAACATCATCATCATCATCATCATCATTCTTTTCTCACTACTCAACACGGTCTTCGAGATCCAGCTGAGCCCCGCAGTTATTACGTCAGTAAGGCAGTTTAAATCTGAATGACGTTTGGAGCAGCGAGTTCAGAGTTTTGTTACGGTCATTAAGTGTAGAGAGGACGGAGAAACTCTTACTTGTAACGTGTGTGTTGTTACTGCAGTGGAGATATTTGATGTTAATACCGTAGTAGTCGGCAGGATTGACAGCCACCTGTCACACAGGAACGCAGAGCTCCGCACCCCACAAACACCGGGATTATCCGTCATACGCCTTACAAGACCAGGAAGGTGAAAAACGCAGGGAGAGACTCCTTAGGCACAGAAAAACCAAAAGCACGTGGTCTTCAGAGGTCTGTGAGGCGAGGCCACTCGCTCGGATCTGAATGTCGGATTTAGGAATAATAAGCTGAACTAGATATGCAGGCCGTTTGTTTGATGACGATTTCCTATCATGTGGATTGTGAAGACTGAACGGCAGCAGGAGGAGACGGGTATCATAGGACGGGCGTATCGTCTCCTGCCTAATAAACACAAAAGGAGCTCAGTCTCCATAACGTGACCCCCCATTCCTGCTCAAATCACACCAAACTCCATGAAACGGAGAACAATTAGATCCATCACACCATCAGTCATGAAGACCAACCCTAACAGCACACTTCCTTTTGTTAAATGCGCCTCCATGAGGCCGTCTACCCTGCTTTAGCACTTTACTCTTCACCTTGAACAACCTCTCTTGGGTGTCCTTTCCAACTCTTTCTTCCAGTTTTTATGGAACCCCATTGCTTGAGGTAATTTGGGAAGACCTTTGAGCAACACGTGAGACGAGCTGACTACGCTCAGCTGTGGGAATGGCACAGGCTGTGATTGTGCGCCCCCAACATCCAACCCCACCTCACACATCCAACCCCACCTCACACATCCAGTCCCACCTCACACATCCAACCCCACCTCACACATCCAACCTTGCTCCAGTCGAATGATGACACGGATGATCAGAAGATGGCGCTGTGGTGTTTATTTGAAAATCGTGCCAGACGCGGTCTTTGTAACCATGAAAATTCAGCTCCATTGTGATTCAGAAGACAAAACCCAGTGCTACACAACTTGCTTTGCATACCAGAATTCTCATAAGTTTCTTGTTCATAATTTGGAGGAAGCCTACACAATGTTTAATGAATCTTTTGGGATAAATGTATGCACAGATTTTTTTTCTCATTCATCTTGTCTGCTAGGACTTTTGAACCTCAACTGGGCTGCAGGCCGTCTGTGGTGTTGTGTTATCGTGGTGTCTCCCTCTGCTTACCCTTCACCTACAGGTAAGCGTTCTCATCAGGTATATTATCGGGTTGGTCTACAGTCACACCTTAAGAATAACACACACACACACACCCTCACCACAACTGTGCCCCATGAGTGACACACACACACACACACACACAGCTGGTTAACCTTTAAGCCACACAAGTCCCTTAGGAATAACACACCCTGTCACTCTCTCAGCACTTCAACATACGAACAACATGTGATGTTTTAATGATATCCAAGACCTAAATATTACTTTGGGTCTCCAATAATACATTTAAACACAAAGGCTCAGCATCCTTGACTATTGGCCATTTATCAGCCAGGAGTGCCTTACTTGACGTCCTGTTCCCTACTATTGGGTGGCGCTGTCACCCGCAGCCTTAATAAACCTGGCAGCACAAAGCGTATGGCAAACCTCCGGCTGCTCCAGGTGCTCAAAGAAATCGACCTTATTACTTCAGTCACTCTCGACATGAAGACAACGCATAGAAAGTGAAAAGCAGCGTGGTATTATAACAGGAAGAATAATAATAATACCAGTAGAACAAAGAATAATAGAAAATAGGACTGATGGTAAAGTCTGGAGATATATATGTATAGTCTTTAAAAGAAGTAAAGATGACCAGCATGAATGTCGCAGGCGGCCAGTGATCGAGCACTCGTAGTTGTTCATGAGATGCTCTTCTGACGATCAGATGGGAACGGCCGCACATTGCCGGTGCTCTCTTCTGACCTCGCTCTGCTCTCTTCTCCTGACATCTTCGTCTCTTCTTCTTCCTCCCTCCTGTGTCGCTCTTCAGACGAGGCATATTTATTCTAAAATTCTACCGGGGGTTTCTTCAAGATGTGTTTGTTAGATATTCTAAATGACTGGCTGTCAATATGATGGATGGATTCACTCGTCCATTTTTCCCAAACAGTAAACCTTTTGCTGTTGCTCAGTCCCTACTGCCATGTCTTCCTTTCCCAGGCTGTCAACCCGTTTAGCTCCTTGTTGTCCCAGATGCCCAGGTTATAAACTAATCGATAGCCTGAGGCACCAGCATGTCTTCCTTTCTTTGTTAGAACGGCTGTTTTAAAAGTGAGGATGTGCCTTGATGTGTCCTGAATTTAGTTCATCTGTTGTTGTCTTGAGCAAAATAAAATGAAAATACAGAACAAGATGTACAGATTTTGTACCCCACAACAGGTGTTAAACTATGCAGTCATAATCTGAAGACCTGGCATGTGAAGTGGACTGCTGTCTGTTTCACCTAATGTGCCAATCATGGGCAGAGCTTCCCGAGGTCAACGATTCCATACAACCTTGGCAAGGGGCAGACACAACTGGGTTTGCTTTAGCTCTGGTGCCCATAAGTAGGAGTTTACTCTTTAGTATCTCAGATGGCTTGAAATCCTCAGAAACATGAAACGTAAGAGCAGACCTACCTATGTAAGAAATGAGAGGAGGCCATTCAGTCCATCAGGTGTGTGTGCTTAACTAACACCTAAACTGTCCCAATTGCTCATCCTGAGACTTCCTAAAGTCCTTCTGCTCCATGACTTTGTAGCTCATTTCAGATTCCCATAACTCTCTGTGTAAAGAAGTGCTTCCTGTCTTCAGTCCTAAATGTACTTCCCTTAATTTCCACTGATGTCCTTGAGTACATCATTCACTGCTAAGTTGGAAGAATTCTGCTGGATTCCGGATACTTCTTCATTGGTAAAGTGACCCTCAGTGTCAGAAACCGTGGCCCTGGGAAGCGTCTCACTCGACCTGCTGGGTTGGCATAGTATGCAAGTCTAACATTCCCCATCATGGAATTCCCAGTTTGCCATTACAAGCCTCAGCAGATCAACTGGTGAATGTTGAGTTACAGTCCTGGGTGAAGAGGAGCCGAGGAGCTAAGCTGTGAACTTATTACACTCATCGAGGAGGCCAAAGTGGTGCTGACCTTCTCGTGACCAGGTGAGGCTGACGGCAAATCACAAAAGGCTGCACCATACCATGCCACCCATGTCAACGAAGTGTTCCTAGTGACCAGTGGTGATTACCTTCATGGCACTGCACTCCAGTGTAACCAGCTCGAGGTTTGCCCAACTTTGTTTAAATATATAAATCTTTTTATCTCATTGGTAGGAAAGGCAAAGCTGAACCAATCACAAGACACCAGATGTGAAATCAGCCCTAGGATGGCATCGTTGATTTGTCCAGGCCTCTCTTGCGGCTCTGGTCTTCATTCCTTGGTTATTCCAGTAGAAGTTTTCCTCTGATGATTTTTTTGGTTTATTTTGTCAGTTCATTTAAGATTAAAGGGGCAGGATACTCGCCTGAGCAGCAAATCTGAGCCCGGCCTGAGCGCTGGCCTGCTGCTCTTTTCGTGCGTCAGGCTCGGTTTGGCTTCCGGTAGTTTCCAGCATTTGGAAATTGTCAGATATTGATGTGGCTGGAGTCTTGCTGTGTCTTTCTACTGTTTCTTTTTGTCATTTCTTTAACATTGCCTGGCATTTTTGTTCTGGCGTATTTGGTAAATTGTCTCTCTCTGTAATTAAAAAATGCTTATAAATCAACATTATTGCCATTTGAATTATTATTGCTCAGAATGTTGCCAATTTTCCTTAAGAACACGTGACAAATGTATTCTATTGTAGGAGTTAAGTTGGACAGTTTAACATCTGTGGCAGAGAGACGGGCATTAAGCAAACTCCTGTCAATCATGAAGAATCCACTGAACAGTGTCATCTCCAGGCAGAGGAGTAGCTTCAGTGACAGACTTTTGTCACCGTCCTGCTCCACTGACAGACTGAGGTGATCGTTCCTCCCCCACACTATGCGACTCTTCAATTCCACCCGGGGGAGTAAATGCTAACATTTTTTTTTTTTTTTTTTTACATTTTTATTACTATTTAATTTAATATTGTTTCTTTGTATCAGTATACTGCTGCTGGATTATGTGAATTTCCCCTTGGGATTAATAAAATATCTATCTATCTATCTATCTATCTATCTATCTATCTATCTATCTATCAAATGGATACAATATGAATTGAACTTAGTGTACATGTATGGCTGAACCCGCTGCGATCAGGCTGGCCGTGCTGTAGACATCAGTGAAGTTGAAGAGCACTGGGGTCTTCTCAGTTTGCAACAGGTGCGGACCACACATTCAGTGCCACCGCGTGCTTAAGACGGGCAGGAGACGTGATAGCACCTGCGTCTCGGTGCCTACTGACAGATGCCGTATAGCTTGACTTGTGTGCCCTCTTGCCAGTCCACCTCTGTCTTTTCTCCTTGTTGGCTCTCGGCTGCTCTGAAAGTCCCTCAGTCTAAATCGGGGCACGGGGGCACAGCCTTTGCCAGCAGCTCAGGAACCAATTCAGTTCAAAATAATGAATGGTCATTACAGCATTGCGTTTCAAAACGTGGCCCATGTCACGGTCATCATATTTCTATAAAATGACGTCTGAATCACTACGTCACTTGTTACATACGCTGTCTGTTTTAAAGTTAAGCACACGTGTTGTGCATTCGCTTCATCATAACACCGCCTCACTGAACCACTTCATTTGTCTGTGCTCAAGTGAATTGTAATTTCTTGCTGTTTTCTTTCTATTGATGCCAATTCTGTTGCACTCAGATGGAGACACCGCACAAAACTGACAGTTCGGCCTTTTCATTTTTCTGCTGTTTTTAGTGTTTCATTAAAATCAAGTTGCTCTCCAGCCTTTGGATTCCTAGTTGAAGTCCCAGGTGTGACAGCCACATTACACCCCACTAAAAACCACCAGAGGCCCATAATGCTTTGTAACGGAGGCTGCATGCGCGGTCCTGATCACCACAGGCGACTGCTCTTGTTCACTTGAGCACAACGTCCATTCTTCACCTGCCGTCTCCCTGCCTCCCTCCAGTCCATCCTGCTCACGGCATCTCCTTTTAAATTCTTTACGCCATCACCGACGGCTGTCCGCCCCCCTGGAATCAACCCTTCTGAATGAGTCGTTCTAATGCTAGTGGAGACTTTCTGGAAAAGGTCCCTCCAGAAGACCACGGCAGGTCAGGACGGACAATCCCCCCCCCATTTCAACTTGGACCTGCTAGATCCTGCATGAAGTCCCCAAGCTGCAGCTCAGCCAGCACACCACCCTCCGTCTAACGCCACTGTTAACAATTCAAGCCTTTCCTGCTCCCCTCCCGAGATCTCCTTCTCCAGAGGGTTATTTAGGGATCACTCGCTGAAATCCAGGACTTTGAAATGCAATTCCCGCACTGTTGGATCTGAATGTTACCATTCTAAAGAAATAACTATGGAGCAAAATAAATGTGGAAACTGTAACATGGAATTTGACTGATGGCTGGCTGCAAGTGGTCTGCTATGTCTTTGACTTTGGTTAAGGGGTCCTCACTCCAAGATACTTTGAGAACAATGGAAAGACGGAAATCCCACTGGTGCAAAAACAGACCCAGATTACTAAACTTCAGTGACAATTGGAGATAAATAAACAGCAAACAAGTAGGCAGTGGTTTTGGTTTTTAAAATAAAAACATAAATGTTGGGTAGAAAGTGACAACGTTAGATGGACCAAATACCAAAAACAGAGTGAAACGGTCCAGCTGATGGAGTCTTTGTTACAGGTCAAAGAGATGATCACATAGGAGTTACCGCCACACTCAGAGTCATACGGGGGGCAGTTCAGAGGTGCCGATAATGAAGACCACTCAACTACCAGGAGAGATGCCCTTGTAGACACGGTAAACTGCACAGCTGCCAAGTCTACTGATGGCACACCCGTGCCACAATGAGCAGGCTTACCTGGATGAAGTGGAGAGACCATCAGGCTCATATCAGGACCACAGTCTACTCTTAAATATCAGCAAGACAGACAAAGGAGCCGATTGTGGACTTTGGGGGGAAACAGCAGAGGCCCAACCAGCTCCTCAGTATTAACAGCACCCAGGTAGAGAAGGTGGGCAGTTCCAGATACCTCCGTGTTCACATCATGGACCGAGCGCATTGGCACCTCGGTGAAAAAGGACACAATGACACCTTTACCACCTCAGGGATTTTCAGTGGCCCTCCCAGGTACTAAAGAACCTCTGACTGCCTTGTTCGGAATACACAAGGCTCTGCAGAGAGTGGTCCGGCGAGCTGAAAGCGTCGCTGGGTGGGCACTCCCTAACACCCAGGACAGCCACACCAGGGCAAAGAAAATAATCTGAGGTGGTCAGAGAAGCGCTATGTCTGCCTGAAGACCAGAGAGACCGAGGAGGAGCTTCTGTCCACAGTCCATCCACAGCCTAAATGGGGACCGAGCTGCATGCTGGCCTGCTGTTCATAGGTTTTGGTAACATTAATGTAATAATAATACATCTTGTTTATATAGCGCACTGTAAGGCACACTGTCCAGATTGATTGTCTTTTCTCATGCGCAGTCGTAGAGCGTAGCAGCGAGGCACTTGACTACACGTTGCACCGTCTGTATAAACGTATGTGAAGATCAGACCTGACAGACAGACAGACAGACAGCCCTGAACCCGAGAGTCAGGCGAGCTCTTTGCCACACCGCCCTGCCACCCTGAGAGCATCTAGAGAAGACAATGGCAGCCTTACTGGGACAACTGAAGTGTTTTTAACCCACTGACTCTGCGTTGTTATGTTTTATTAACGAAGGCTTTAATAGCTGGTTTCCTTTTTGCTATGCCGATAATTGTACATTCATTTGATTTAAAGGGTGTATAAAAGGCGTGACGATACGTTAAACGGTCTGCTGCGCTACAAGTGCTCTGTAACAACAGCTCAGCTACTGTATCAGTTCAAGGCCCGCTGGTTTCTTTGATGTGAGCACATTTGACAGCCTGTTACAGCGTTCATT
Organism: Polypterus bichir lapradei; assembly: GCA_026402145.1. Taxonomy (NCBI): domain Eukaryota; kingdom Metazoa; phylum Chordata; class Cladistia; order Polypteriformes; family Polypteridae; genus Polypterus; species Polypterus bichir. The sequence goes on from JANRMT010062814.1 coordinate 749,804, forward strand.
GTCCACCCCGTCATTCAAGCACACGGTACATGTAAACCGTCTGTCAGATATGCCTCAAGTATAAAAAGGAGTTAACGGGTCAGCAGCACCGGCTGTAACTCACTTTTTTCCCGCCTGCCTCCTCGTTGTGCGCATGTGCAGAGCTTCCGGCACTCGGGCGCCTCTCCTTCTGCTCAGTTTTGCCGCTCTGGAGTCCGACGCCTCGTTCTGCGCATGTCTGTTCACGTTGGTGCTAAAGGCGCCTTTGTAGAATCATCGCTCGCTGCAGTTCGACTGTCGGAGAGGAGCGCGTTTGCAGGTGCGTGAGGTTTTTATTTTTTTTTTATTTTCTATAAAGTAAATCAGGTTTTTCTCTGCGCGAGGCTGAAATTCGTTGCTTTACACATCGACCCGTAGTTGAGCGAACGGCGGCATACTTGCATTTCCTTCTAATGTCGCGTGGTCGTGAGAATTGCGATGTGAAGCCCTAGTAAGGAGCAGCTTTTCATCTGAAGCCCTTGAGAACTCTTTAAAATGGTCGTGGAGTCGGGACTCGACTAAATGGGGAGTAAGGTCCGAGTATCACAGTCCTGCCTCGGTTCGTTTCAGCCGAGTTTACTTGAGGATTGTTCGACTTTCGGGGATATTAAGGTGGGCAATTCTGGCCGCGCGAACGCCGGGGCCCCCAAACCCCCTGCGGCCCAACCAGATTCATAGTCCGTGATGATAACTGATAATAATAACAACTGATTTCATTGTTTAGCTTTCTTGTTTTCTCTGATTCAGGCCTCATAAAGACACAGCAGTAGGATTTCACACTTATAAGACGTTTGGGAGTATTTACGTTTTTTACGGCTTTAAATGCTCAACAACATTTATTTCTATAGCACATTTTCATACAAAAAGTAGCTCAAAGTGCTTTACATAATGAAGAATAGAAAAATAAGACGCAGTAAGAAAATAAAATAAGTCAACATTAATTAACATAGAATAAGAGTAAGGTCCAATGGCCAGGGTGGACAGAAAAACAAAAAAACCCTCCAGACGGCTGGAGAAAAAAAAAAAAAAAATCTGCAGGGGTTCAAAGGCCATGGGACCACCCAGTCCCCTCTGGGCATTCTACCTCACATAAATGAAACAGTCCTCTTTGGATTTAGGGTTCTCACGGAAGGACTTGATGATGATGATGATGGTCACGTAGACTTCTGGCTTTCAGTCCATCAGTGTTGGAGCATCATGAGGCTTTGAGTAGGTGGAGGTGGCGCAGGCCGCCACCACGAAGAAACCGGAAAAAGAAACAGAAGAGAGAGTAGGGGTCAGTACGGATTTTAGAGCCACCATGAATAGTTATTATGATGAATTGAACACACAGAGTATCAGGATTAAGTTAAAGTGAAGTTATGAGAAGGCCATGTTACAGTAATGTGTTTTAAAGAGCTCCACCGTATCAGCCTGGTGAATTCCTATTGGCAGGCTATTTCAGATTTTAGGTGCATAACAGCAAGAAGGCCGCCCGCCTCACCACTTTTAAGTTTTGTTCTTGGAATTCTAAGGAGACGCTCATTTGAGGATCTGAGGTTACGATTTGGAATATAAGGCATCAGACATTCTGATATATAAGATTATTTAAGGCTTTATAAACCATAAGCAGAATTTTAAAGTCAGTCCTGAATGACACAGGTAACCAGTGTAGTGACATCAGAACTGGAGAAATGTGTTCGGATTTTCTTTTCCTAGTTAGGATTCTAGCAGCTGCATTCTGCACTCGTTGCAAGTGATTTATGTCTTTTTTTGGTGGTCCTGAGAGGAGTGCGTTACAGTAATCCAGTCGACTGAAAACAAACGCGTGAACTCATTTCTCAGCATCTTTCAGTGATATAAGAGGTCTAACTTTAGCTATGTTTCTTAAGTGAAAAAATGCCGTCCTAGTGACAGCTGTGACAGTGTCTGCTAGTTGTTTTCCAATTAATTTGCCCTTTTTCTGTGTTGTCTCCTCCCTTCGTTTTATTCTAATAACGTTAATTAAAATCCAGCAGAGCAGACGACAGTGAAACATGAAAGGCTGCAATCCCTCAGCGTCAGACCCACTGATTAGTCGATAATGGAGTCCGCAACCGGACCACCAGGAAAAGCAGAATGGAAATAACAAAAACTACATTATCGTCATGTCACTGCTTTGGTGAGAAATAGTTTAGCAATTTCTACACTCGCCCCAAAACACAGACACTGGGAAAGAAGCGCTCACTTAATTAGGATTGGAGTCAAATTAAAAACCGCAGTTATCAAGAACCGAGTTTGGGACCCACTGCGCTATCTGTCAGGTTCATCATCAGTGAAACACTTCTGGTACACGCCACTTCACTGACCAGTGCCTGTCAGTGCCCACATGGAGCCAGTTCATTGTTGGCACCCCAAATTACACCGAAATAAATGCACAAAAAATGGATGTAAAAAAACAGATTTGGTTGTTTAATAAGACAGCCCAAGGTAATGTGCACAAGGTAATTTATAAAATTTAATGAATATCTTAAACAGATGCTTTGGGGCAAATGCACAATTAAAAATATTTGAACAAAAGCGCCCTTTGCTGGCTGGGATTGGCTCCAGCAGACCCCCGTGACCCTGTGTTAGGATATAGTGGGTTGGGTGATGGATGGGTGGGTGGAAGTTAAAGAACAGTTATCTCAGGATACTGTACATATTATCTATACTAATAAAAGGCAAAGCCCTCACTGACTTGCTCATCACTAATTCTCCAACTTCCCGTGTAGGTAGAAGGCTGAAATTTGTCAGGCTCATTCCTTGCAGCTTACTTACAAAAGTTAAGCAGGTTTCATTTTGAAATTCTACGCGTAACGGTCATAACGGTCGACAACGTCCGCCATGTTGAACTTTCTTATTTAAGGGCCCCATCTTCACAAAATTTGGTAGGCGGCTTCCCTGTGCTAACCGAAACCAATGTACGGTACACGGGTTCCCACCGCTAACTGAATCCTACTTACGTACATATTTCCGTCCTTAGCCTGCAGCTCGGTCGCCGTGTGAGGCGGCGTTGGGTCCCCCATCCCCACGTCTCCCACGTTGTTGGCTGCCTGCCTATATAAGGCCGTCCGTCGCTCCGGTCTCTACATTCCCTTCCTTGCTTCGCCACGGGATCCACGTCTCCCTGCTGATAACTGCAGCCTTTTTATTTAATCCACGGCTTCTCCGCTGTTTTATTGTTCATTTATTACGATTATAGTTACTGTGTAGGTATTTTAGACTTACTTTACATTGTTCAGGTACCCATTTCCTTTATCATTCCAACCGTACCCCCATTAACATGTCTATCGAGGTGATCACTATCGATCAAAGAACTGTCACTTACCGAGTGGTTTCCATGCCCGGAGATGGCACCTGCCTTTTCCATTCTCTGTGTTACATATTGCACGGCCATATCAGGCTCACTCTTGATATCCGGAGGAACATTGTGTCTTATGTATTGAATGACTGGGACAGGTTCAAGGTGTGGACTGATGACGGTACAGGAGATAATTAGACTACACAGGAGCACTAGAAGAGTGAAATGCTTAAGTCCTTCACCTATGGTTCTGCATGTGAGTTGATGGCTGCCGCTGAATTGTTCGGTTGTCGCTTTCAAGTGTACCGAAATGGCCAAATATTTTACACCTCTGGACAACCGCCAATGCCTTTTAAACATCTTAGCTTCACAGGTGACGATTTCAGTAGTGGACACTTTGATGTTTAGAAATGTTTAAACTCTCAAAAGCTGGATGTGAAGTTATCAATGAAACCGGTTGTGTGCTTACAACACTTGGCAGATGCCGAATGTCTCTTCAACACAAGTCCTGCAAATACTATCGTGATTGAAACAAACCATGAAACTGAAATCGATTATGACAGCAGCAATCCAAGCTGTGAGATTTGAGACAAGATTACTGTTCACATGGCCAACTGTAAGTTACATGCTCAAGAGTAAGCTCAGCGCACAGCTTGGTCATATTACAACCGGAGGGCCGAACTCACAATGTGGTATACAAAGAGATCCTTAAATAATTATTGGTATATTTTCCCTCACTTTAAAAAGGGTTAATTTTCTTCTTAATAAAAATTTTAATGCAGTACTTCGCCGCTGCGAAGCGCGGGTATTTTGCTAGTACATTATATCACTTAAATGGAACTCAATAATTGCAGAGCTTTCAGAGCTGACATGTAACACAATTGAAGGACTGACTGACAGACATGGCTTTGTCGCAGACACCTAAGGTAGACCTTTGTTAATTCGGGTCCATGGGTGTCCAGCTCTAATCTTGCAGGGCCACATTGCTTGTAGTTGGCCATTTTAACATTTTTCTAAATTAGTGCCCAGTTTTTGCTGCTAATTAATTTATGCCTAAATTTGAACTAACTTGCAGTTTAATTGTTTCAGTTTCTCCTTAATTAGCAGCCAGACAGTAAAGAGATTCCAAGGGGCCAGCACGTGAGCAACTAACTGGTGTCCATCATACAATATTTCAAATATAAAGACAGGTGAAGTTCTCCGTTATATTGATCTGCTGGGGTAACCAAAACATTTTGGAGGTACTCCAAAAAAAAAAAAAAAAAAAAACAGTTTTGGAAATTTCTAGTTTGGCAGAATAAAAGCACCAAGAAGCCATCAAAATAAAATAATGAGTTTAATTAACAACAAGCATCCACTCCTAATTAACAGATTAGTTAGAATTTCAGCCTCAGTTTAGATCACAGATGTCGAACTCCAGTCCTGGAGGGCCGCAGTAGCTGCAGGTTTTCATTCTAACATTCTTCACCATTAGTGACCAGTTTTTGCTGCTAATTAACGTCCTTTGCCTTTGTTTTAATTAACTTGACTCAGGCCCCTTAGTTGTCTGTATTTCCTTAATTAGCAGCCAAACAGTAATGAGACACAAAACAAGCTGCCACCTGACTAGCTCACCTGTGCCCATCACACAATATCAGAAAATAAAGAAAGGTCATAGTCTCAGTAAGGTTGATCTCTCAGATCACCCAAACATTTTAACAATGTTCTTAGAAAAAAACAGAAAAATCAACAGATTTGGAAATGTCTGCTGTGGCAGAATGAGAGCAGCAACAAGCAGTGGAATTAAATAATGGGCTTAATTGACAGCAAGAATCAGCTTCTCATTAAGAGATTGATTGGAGTGAAACTGGTTGGAGTTTGAAATCCCAGTTTAGCTGGTCATCTGTTGGCTCGTTTCACATCTCATTTCTGTTTGGCTGTCATTTAATGAAGAGAAGAATTAATTCAGAGGACTGAATCCTTAAAAACAGTGCTATTAAAATTAAGGGACAAGAAGTTAATTAGCAGTGAAAACTGGTCACTGATTAGGAAAAGGTTAGAATGAAAACCTGCAGCCACTGCGGCCCTCCAGGACTGGAGTTCGACACCTCTGATGGTCATCTCTTGGCTAACTACTTCATCTTTTTTTTTTTTTTGGTCTGCCATTTAAGGGGAACAAGAAGCAATTCAGAGGACTGACTCTTAAAAAAGACAATTTAAACAATGACAAAAGAAATCAACTAACAACAGTTATTGTCATTAATTAAGAAAATGGCAGACAGGAAAACCTGCAGCCACTGTGGTCCACTGGGATTGGACCCCTGCTTGTAGACATTGTAAAAGTGGGTCACTTGTATAAAATCCAACTATGCACAAGGCCTCTGTTATGTTTTATTGTAATATTCCTGACCCCTGTCGCTGACTGCAGCTCTTAAATGATTGGGGATATAAACCTGTCTCTCCTGTTGAGTTCATATGGCCATGGAGATGTGCTTAGCGCAGTAGGGTTCGTTCAGTAATAACAACAACAACATTTATTTCTATAGCACATTTTCATACAAAAAGTAGCTCAAAGTGCTTTACATAATAAAGAATAGAAAAATAAAAGACACAATAAGAAAACAAAATAAGTCAACATTAATTAACATCGAATAAGAGTAAGGTCCAATGGCCAGGGGGGACAGAAAAAACAAAAAAAAAAACTCCAGACGGCTGGAGAAAAAAATAAAATCTGCAGGGATTCCAGACCATGAGACCGCCCAGTCCCCTCTGGCCATTCTACCTAACATAAATGAAACAGCCCTCTTTGGATTTAGGGTTCTCACGGAACGACTTGATGGTCACGTAGACTTCTGCCTTTTAATCCATCCATCATTGTTGGAGCATCATGATGCTTTGAGTAGGTGGAGGTGGCGCAGGCCACCACCACAAAGAAACCGGAAAAAGAAACAGAAGAGAGGGTAGGGGTCTCTCTTCTAATTATGACATTGTGGTCACTTCAGGCTGAGTGTGCAATCATTTCCTTCGGAATCTGGAAGTAGTCATTCCTGCTTTTATTTCCTCTCGTCTTGGTAGTTGTAACTCTCTGTACTTTGGGTATCTCTCAGTCAGGTTTGGCACGCCTGCAGTTGATCCAGAATGCAGCTGCCAGGCTTCTAACTTGTGCCAAGAAAAGGGAGAGTGTCACTCCTGTGCCCGCATCCTTGCATTGGCTGCCTGTTAAACTGAGTGGAATGGAAGGCTTTAATATTCGTTTTTAACACTCTCCATGGCAGACTCCAGGCTATATCTCTGACCTTGTCAGCCTCCATTCCACCTCTGGAGTCCGCTGCTCAGATGATTGTAACTGTTTTACACTCGCTGTTGAGGTTTAAAGGTGGCAGGCCTTCTCTGCAGCTGCTTCGAGACTCTGGAATAGTCTTCCATCTTTTATTAAGTCATCCCCCACATTAAATATCTAGAAGTCAAATTTAAAAGCCTCTTTATTTTACAGATTGTGTATTCAGCTGTCTTGGTGTGTTTTGTGTTGCTGTCCGCTATCGTGGCTCTCTCCTATTGCTTTCTTAATCTGTTGGTCATTTTATTCCTTTGAAAACGTCTCGGTTTGTACACTTGTCTTTCGTTTAAGTGTTTGGTTTGTATCCATTGATGTTATTGTGCAGCACTTTGGTTGACACTTGTCTTTTAAATGTGTTACATAAATAAATAAATAAATAAATATGAAATGAAACCTTTCTGACCACCTCAGGACCTTGTGATGTCTGGGTGACACCATTAGGCATATGAAGAAAATACATGCAGGTAGTTAGTGTCTGTGGTGGGTTTGTTTCCTGCCTTGTGCCCTGTGTTGGCTGGGATTGGCTCCAGCAGACCCCCGTGACCCTGTAGTTAGGATATAACGAGTTGGATAATGGCTGGACGGATGAATAGTTAAGGTGTGCAGATGGACTCGACGCCGCAGCAAGCCTTTTTAGCTTACTTTTACGATTGTTATACTGTTGTGCCACAGTGATTAAACAAACTCGGGTAGCAAGACAACAGAATTGTGGTCAGGACGAGACGCTTTTTTTCTTCTATATTACAATCTATGTAGTTTATACCGGGGTTGTCAGTGTCGGTACTGCAGACCCCCTGTGGCTGCAGGTTTTTGTTCCAATCAGCTTCTGTTTTTAATTGGACTCCCGGGCTAATTAAGTGAACTGTTATTTGTCAGATTCTGTGTTTTGGGGAAAAACTGTAGAAATTGGAAAACTAAGTTTGGTACAAATATATATTTTAAAATGTACCAAGCAGTTGTATGGGAATAATCTTTTTTTTTTTTTTTTTTTTTTTTGTTTTCTTTTTAACAATGTTTTCATCTTGATTTTCATTCTGTTTTCTGCCGGGTGTTCTAATTGTTTAATAAATTCATTATTTTCTGATTAGTATGTCTAACACTAAAGTAGTTGATTATTCCGTGTTGTTTGCCTGGCTGTCTGCTCTGCTGGTTGTCATTATTAAGATACAATGAAGGGTGCAAACTGCACAGAGAAAAAGGGCAAAATAGAATAAAATCAACCAAAGAGGGTTAAGCATTTAAATCTCTAGCAAAAATGGAAATATTCCTAAATGTCTTAAATGTAAGACTTATGCTGCGCTACTTTCTTAATGTAGAATAAGAGAAAAAAACGTACCAGCTAAGTAGTTGAGGTGAGCGTTATCTGGTGGTGTCACTGGTTAGGAACAAAAACCAGAAGCCACAATGGCCCCCAGCACCGACTTGGAGAACCCCTGCTTTATACCTCGCCTCCCTGTAGGCAGTGCTGGCTGGTTGGCACTGCTGCCCCTTTAACATGAAGACCTCGATATGTAAGGAGTCTCTTTCCCCAAATCTCCCAGACAATTCGGACTTTGTGTGAATTGCTGAGCTATTTTATATTCTTTGACCTGCTGCTTTTCTCTCAGTTTGTCTGTTACTTACAGTTTCTGCCCACTTCTTTAGGGTTTGGAAAGTCTTAAACCCCTTAGTCTCACTTTGGTTTCACAGTTATGACACACTGAGGGATACTCGGCAGAAGAATGTTGGAATGAAATAATATATTTAATAACATTAATAGTTTCCTTCACTTTTGACTTGACTGTTGCCTCACACAGTATGAATGTCTATGACTTATTCCAATAAGTTGGTTTGGGCTCCCGTTGAGTGTGCCAGCCTGTATAATGGTGCAGTCTTGGTTAGCTTACTGTCTTTGAGTTTTTACTGGGTGATCTCATAAATAGATGAACAATAGTAATTGTCACATGTGAGGTTTGTTCATGACTTGTACAGCCCTGGTGATATTTTTCATCCTGTTGTAATCTGTGTATAACATGTAAGAATTTGCAGATGACAGAGATCAGTATGTCTAGAATGTTCCCTGTACTTGACAAGCCACTCTTTTGAATATATCTTGTCATAGTCTACTATTTCGAAGTACTCTGAGGAGGAGTGCTCAGCTCTTCGTTCATCCATTTAGGTCGAGCACTTTGTAAAGTCGTGGAGCTCATCGGTCAAGCGATTCTGCTCTTAGATCTGATGGGGTTTTGTGTTTTACATCTTGGCTGCACCTTTTAACTTTGTTTTTTTGCAACAGTTACACTGGTTTGCACCAAAATCCTCCTGGGCAAAAAAATGTATGAGTGGGAGGGAGATCTGTAGGTTTAGGTGTGCCGCATCCATTTCTGAAAGTGGAATTTCTCTACCGCAAACGGCTTCTGCGAGATATCAAATTCAGTGAAAAATATTATTGGGGGGGGGAATATTGAATAATAAAAAAAAGTTGTAATTCTGCTCTGAGTGTTAGTTGAGGTATATTTTGAACTGAAAAATGGCAGTTGTCCTCCTTAATGTTGATGTTGACTTGACCCAAAACCAAGCATTTTCTACAATTTGTTTTCTCAGTATTTTTTCTCTCTTCTTATTCATTTAAAATAACCAGGAATTGATATTTAGAAGGTTAAAAAGATGCCCTTTTAATGCCCAGGAGAGAGAAAGTTATTATAAATGCTTTTGCAGAAAGCTGCAAGGTCTTGTTAATCCATCCATTGTCTTGACCAAGTAACAGGTGAGCAAATGGTAAAAAATACACAGCCTTCCACTATTGGGGGAGAAAAAAGGCAAAACACTAAGGAACTCATTGAGGATCTTCACTCTTCCTACCAAACACTTGGGTGGGCGCAACGTCTTGAACAATCCATTTCCTTCACAGTCTCTGATGGACATGGGGAGAGGCTCCAACAGAAAGTGGAACAGTCCTGTTAGCAGACATCTGCTGGGATTTGTGTCGGGGGAGACACCAAGTGACTGCTTTTTGTAAGTGAGTGTATTTAAACTAGTTATCTGGAATTTTGTTTTTTTTTTTTTTTACCATCTAATCGATTTTATATATATATATATACATATATATATATATATATAAAATCAAATGTGAGATAATCAGCCCGGACACAGACAGTTTTTAAAACACACACGTTTTATTAAACTCGCGTCCCTCAAGTCACAAGTCCTGCACACACACAGTGCCTCCAACACCACAACACACATACTCGGGCTTTTCAGTGTCCGTGGGCCGCTTTTCTTCTCCTCACTGGAGCTTCGTCCAGCTCCCGACTCCAGCTCCCTGACTGTAGGAAGGCGGCCCCTTTTATATCCACCCGGATGTGCCCCAGGTGCTCGTTGAAGACCTTCCGGCAGCACTTCCTGGTGTGGCGGAAGTGCCGCACGAGCACCCGTAAGCACTCCGTGTGTCCCTGGAAGGTTCTTCCTCCACCTGCCCAAGTGTGGCGGAAGTGCAGGTTTCCCTGGCTCCACAACGCTCGGGTCGCCCCCTGGCGGTGGCCACGGGCCCCAGCAGGTTTTAGCCTCCCTGCTAAAATCCCCGTGGTCCCCTTCTTATCAGGTCGGTTGCCCCCTCGTGGCCCAAGGAACATATAAACAGCCTCCCGGTCCTTCCAGGCGTCCCGGCTGGGTCTGCCCCCAGCCTGAGGCTATGCTCCTTTGGATTCATGACTGGGGTTAACAGAGTTTGAAAAAAGGCAGATGGATGTTTTTGAGGTGTTTCTTCAGACAGTTCCAGTTCAGCGACATTATCAGCCTTCTAGTCAGCAGTTGTCTGCATGCACTGCGTAGTAAGATGTTTGCTTTTACTTAGCAGATTCTCTACATCAAGTAAACTTCCAACTTCCTAGTGTTTTGTTAGTCTACAGGACTAGCAGTGCTAAATACACAGATGTGCCCCAGCAGCAAGAAGGGCATATCACTGACTTGGGGTTTTATCTTTTTGTTCTAAAAATCAATCTTTGAAGTCCTGTGTCTTTCTTATTAATAATTTATTCCTGGCTGAATTAGCTTGGCTCAATCCCTTGCCAGCTCAGTGCTACTGAATGAGAAATCCTGCATTTAACTAACTGTGACAACACAAGAGTGCAAACACACGTCCTGCAGTCCAAGGGAATGAGCTAAAAAGCTCTTGCTGTACATTTCAGTAGTTTAACCACTAGGGGGACCACACTGCCTTCTTTCATGCTCTTACTTTTGTTTATTAGAAAAATACACAAATTAAGATTATTCTGTTTTCTTTTTAAATATACTTCTAAAATGTAAGGGACATCAACAAATTCTACGTGTAAATGTATACATTGTACAGCCAAAGTCTAATGTGACTGATCAAGGTACAGGTTAGGGAATGAGGGGTTTTTAAAATCTACACCAATTAACCAGACCATTAAACCCACCTCCTTAATATTGTGAAGGCCCCCTGCCATCCCAAAAACAGCACTGACCACTCAAGGCATGGCTCCACAAGACCTGTGAAGGTGTTCTGTGGTACCTGCCACCAAAGGTGCAAGTAGCAGATCATTGAAGTCCTGCAGGCTGCGGCGGGGTGGGGTCTCCATGAGTCAGACTTCTTTTTTCCAGCACATCTCACAGATCTGGAGAATTTGGGAGCCAAATCAACACCTTGAACTCGTCCTGTTCCTTAAACCAGGGAACCTACTTCTACTAAAGGAGGCTACTGTCACCAGAGAATACTGCCATGAAGGATTATACTGGGTCTGCAGCAATCTTTAGGTAGGTGGTATATATCAAAGTAAACTTCTACATGAATGCCAGGGCCCAACGTTTCCTAGAGCATTACCCTACCTCTGCCAGCTTGCCGCCTTACTAGTGCATCCTGCTGCCATCCGTTCTTCAGGCAAGTGGCCCACACACACCTGGTCATCTACTGTACATGATCTGAAAGAGATCAGAACAGGCCACCTTTTTCCATTGCTGCGTGGTCCGGCTCTGATGCTCATGATTTCATTGTAGATACTTTCGGCAGTGAACAGGGGTTAGCATGGGCACTCTGACCGGTCTCCTCTATGGAGCAAGCTGCAATGTACTGTGTGCTCTTACACGTTTCTCTCTTGGCCAGCATTTAGGTTTTCGTCAATTTGTGCTGCAGTAGCCCTCATTTTTGTGGGATCTCACCAGATGGGCTAGCCTTTGCTCCCCATGCACATCAGTGAGCCTTGGGCGACCATGACTCTGTCAGGTGGTTTACCAGTTGTCCTTCCTTGGACCAGTTTTGGTAGATACTAACCACTGTGTACCTGGAACACCCAAGAAGACCTGCCGTGTTGGAGATGTTCTGGTCCAGTCATCTAGCCATCACAGCATGGCTCTTGTCAAAGTCGCTCAGGTCTTTACGCTTGACCAATTTTTTCTGCTTCCAGCACATCACCTTTAACAAGTCATCGTTCACTTTCTGCCTAATATATCCCACCGCTCAACAGGTGCCATTGTAACGAGTTAATCGGTGGTATTCACGTCACCTGGCGCTGGTTTTAATCTTGTGGCTGATTGATAAATATATCAACAGTTAGATGTTCAGAATGTTGCTGAAGGGTAGAAACAAAATGGAGTGTTTGACTGCTGCTTGATCGGTCCTGCAAGCGGTGGTTACCCAGCTGAAGTTTAGACCTTCTCTGACAATTCAGATATCTTGTTGACTCAGAAGCTTGTCTACATCATTTGCAGAGCTTTCTGGATTAATTTGTTAATTTAGAGAAATGTTTACCGCCAGGCCTGTGCTTTTTAATGTGTCTGTACAGCTGCAGGAGTCCTCATTGTGACTGAATGACCTTTCTTTTGAGACTGCATGCTTTTTGTAAGAGTAGGTCAGCTACACTGTATTGTTATGAATAAGGTCCTCACAGTTATCAGTAAGTGGTCGTGTATTGGCATCTCGTAATCATTCGTATGTCTTTCAGAAATACGTTTTTAGGTTTGGAGGGATGGACTTGTTAAGTTATTACCAGTTGGTTTCAGTTTTTAGGTGGACTGGACTCCTTTTCTTAATTTTGAACACTTGTTTAAGTGAATCGTCTAAACTGTTTCAATTCAAGTCATGTGGGTATAGCTCTCTTTACTTGGCACGTGCCGTAATAAGCTTATCAATAAAATACAAAATTTCATGTTGTGCAAATCATGTAATGTACACATAACTATAGCAGAAGTTCAATTCACGGTACAACAAGCAGTTTGAAATTAGTCAACATAAATGGGTCCTGACAATTCCTGTGTGTGATGTCGCTGAAATGTGAAGAGGAAAGCCGTGTTCCTTTGTCACTCAGACCCCATAGAGCGGGTGTCAGTCTTGTGCTTTTCTTAAGATTTCTTTTCAAGGTGTAAACTTCCCTTTTGTGTACTAATATCTAATATGTAGACCTCCTAAGTGAACTTCTTTGTGTGAAACTTCATCCTTCTTCTGACTCGGGTGTCCACTCTTTCACCCAGTTTAGTGTTCTCCACAGATGTGACCAGCTTGTTAGTTACGTTTATCAGAATCCTTTATATAAACTAAATAGAGCACTTCCTTGCACCCTAACCCCTTGCCAATCTACCCATTGTGCCTTGAATCCCTGCTTCTTTTAGCTTGATCACTAGTGTCTGCTGTCCATACTTTTTGGAAGTTCAGATACTTTTTATCGTCTAAGCCCCCAATTTAGTGTGTCTTTTGCTTCCTTTTGGAATTCTAACATATTATTGAAATACAACCGTGGCCATTAAACCCATGAAGGTGGCTCACTAATTCACCGGGGGCCTCATGTATAAACGGTATGTACGCACAAAAATGTTGCATAAAATTTTTTCCACGTTCAAATCGCAATGTATAATACCTAAACTAGCACGCACATTTCCTTGGTAGCTCATACCCTGGCGTACACAAGTTCTCTGCTTGGTTTTGCAGACTGGCCGCACCCAGGGTCAAAGCAGTGCTACTGTTCCTGTGTGGTTGCCCTTTCATTTTTAGATCCACATTACTGACCCGGCTTTATAAATACACTGAAATTAACTGCATATTGTTTATTAGTTTAATGCATCTGATTGTAATTAACCGGTAACAATATAATGGGCACAGAATGGCCAAACCATTCCACCAAATACCGTAGCTGCTTTAGCACCTTCTTCTTCTTTCAGCTGCTCCTGTTAGGTGTTGCCACAGCGGATCATCTTTCTCCATATTACTCTCACTGCACCACTCGGAATATTAATATCACTGTATCTGAGTGGGAATCACAGGAGTACAGCAGATGATCGCAAAGAGAATTATTGGGATACAACATCAAGCACACGCTGCCTCAGCCATGCTGTCCATTGAACTGCTCTCATATGTCACACACTTCAGAGCCTTTCCTGTACGGACCTCGTGGTTCACAAACAGTTTCATCCCAAGAGCTCTAAATGCACTCAGTCAGCCATCAAGTGCTCCTCGTAGACCTATTAGTACAATCACCTGACTGGAAACTACAGTTAGAATATTACACAACCTGAGCCACTTTATAAAGCGCGTATTTACGTATGATGACGAGATCATTTTTAAGATGAGATGCAGCAAATTATCTTTAGTATACAGATAAAACTACATGGTGTCGCAGCGCTAGCGAGCCGCTGGCGCTCCATTCACGGTTTGTTCCTGCCTCGCGTTGTATTCTTGTTGGTGCTGGCATGACACTGGAAGGATAGATGGATAGAATAATTAAACACATACTACGAAGATATTACAATGTTCCTTAAAAGTTTTGAAGAATCAGCATTATAAGCTTACAGATGGCTTAACGTCCATTACAGAGCTGGTTGTGTGGCGATTGGGTATTTGGAGAAAGAAAAGAAAGGACAGGAATTGGAGGTTAGTACGTTTGAAAGAGACAGCACTGCTACGATAAATTATTTCATCGAAGGTTGAGCTCGGCGCAGCAAGCATCTTGTGTGAGACATGAACAATCACTGCGCCACCATGTGCCCATGTTTAATAACATGATTTAACTCCTATCATCATGAAAATGATATCACATATACATCTCAGTATTTTAGTTATTCTGAGGGCTAAAATATCACAAATGTATTGGATTGTGTGTCCTGTCGGAGGAAGAGAGAGCCCGTTTAAAAAGCACGTAGTGATTCACAAACACAGAGAGCACATAGAAGATCAAATACAAAACAAATTATTTAACGTGCGACTTTAGTTACAATGGGATTGAAAAACTAGTACATTAAACGATTTAAAGATTAAGTTTATGATGTTCTGCTTTAATGACAAAATAAATTCTCTGATTAAAGTGGAAATTTCGAGATTAAAGCTGACATTTCGTACTTTACTTTTTTTTTTTTT
>JANRMT010062814.1:789776-819064 GCA_026402145.1 Polypterus bichir lapradei
AAAAAAAATCCAAACCTACATGGCCCTGTGTGAAAAAGTAATTGCCCCCTTGTTAAAAAATAACCTAACTGTGGTGTATCACACCTGAGTTCAATTTCCATAGCCACCCCCAGGCCTGATTACTGCCACACCTGTTTCAATCAAGAAATCACTTAAATAGGAGCTGCCTGACACAGAGAAGTAGACCAAAAGCACCTCAAAAGCTAGACATCATGCCAAGATCCAAAGAAATTCAGGAACAAATGAGAACAGAAGTAATTGAGATCTATCAGTCTGGTAAAGGTTATAAAGCCATTTCTAAAGCTTTGGGACTCCAGCGAACCACAGTGAGAGCCATTATCCACAAATGGCAAAAACATGGAACAGTGGTGAACCTTCCCAGAAGTGGCTGGCCGACCAAAATTACCCCAAGAGCGCAGAGATGACTCATCCAAGAGGTCACAAAAGACCCCAGGACAACGTCTAAAGAACTGCAGGCCTCACTTGCCTCAATTAAGGTCAGTGTTCACGACTCCACCATAAGAAAGAGACTGGGCAAAAACGGCCTGCATGGCAGATTTCCAAGACGCAAACCACTGTTAAGCAAAAAGAACATTAGGGCTCGTCTCAATTTTGCTAAGAAACATCTCAATGATTGCCAAGACTTTTGGGAAAATACCTTGTGGACTGATGAGACAAAAGTTGAACTTTTTGGAAGGCAAATGTCCCGTTACATGTGGCGTAAAAGGAACACAGCATTTCAGAAAAAGAACATCATACCAACAGTAAAATATGGTGGTGGTAGTGTGATGGTCTGGGGTTGTTTTGCTGCTTCAGGACCTGGAAGGCTTACTGTGATAGATGGAACCATGAATTCTACTGTCTACCAAAAAATCCTGAAGGAGAATGTCCGGCCATCTGTTCGTCAACTCAAGCTGAAGCGATCTTGGGTGCTGCAACAGGACAATGACCCAAAACACACCAGCAAATCCACCTCTGAATGGCTGAAGAAAAACAAAATGAAGACTTTGGAGTGGCCTAGTCAAAGTCCTGACCTGAATCCAATTGAGATGCTATGGCATGACCTTAAAAAGGCGGTTCATGCCAGAAAACCTTCAAATAAAGCTGAATTACAACAATTCTGCAAAGATGAGTGGGCCAAAATTCCTCCAGAGTGCTGTAAAAGACTCATTGCAAGTTATCGCAAACGCTTGATTGCAGTTATTGCTGCTAAGGGAGGCCCAACCAGTTATTAGGTTCAGGGGGCAATTACTTTTTCACACAGGTTTGGATTTTTTTTTTTCTCCCTAAATAATAAAAACCATCATTTAAAAACTGCATTTTGTGTTTACTTGTGTTATATTTGACTAATGGTTACATGTGTTTGATGATCAGAAACATTTTGTGTGACAAACATGCAAAAGAATAAGAAATCAGGAAGGGGGCAAATTGTTTTTCACACCACTGTACATAAATACGTACACATATATATAATATGAGGGAGAGATCATTTTTGGGTGGAGTATTCTTTTGAAGTAGCCAGTATAACATAAGCAGCATGAGCCAAATTGTGTGTGTGAATTCTTTTTACACAGTGATGGAAAAAATGTGAATCTTGCTCATCATGATGTTTGCCACTGAGTGTTCCTATTCAGCAGCCATTAAACTGTAACCTCTGGTCTGAGGTGCCACATCAACAGGAACAAGCAGTATTGACTTTTACATAATCAAAGGTCATTGGGCATTTTAGAATCAGAATCATTTTTATTTGCCAGTATTTAATGTCCAGGAATTTGACTGTAGATGTGAAGCTTCTTCTAACAGAACACAATGTCACATACAAGTACCATATATACTGTAGCATACGTTAAAAAGAAAAGCTTCATACAGAGTTGTAGAACAGTATAATTATGAGGATGTGAAAGTGTGTATACCTGTGCGCGCACACACCTTCTTACAGTATATGACAGAAGACATGAATACACAAACAAGTCGGGCTGCACTACTGGTTTGACAGCCTACGGCTCTGAGGAAGACAAACGATTGTGGTTCCTGAGAGTTTTAGTTTTGATTGACCTGAAGTGTTTACCAGAGGGGAGCTGTTGGAATAAGCGATGAGTTGGGAGAGCTGAGCCCATGGTGATCCTTTTGACATGGTTAGTGCCACAAACAGAAGGCCACAGCCAATTATTTTCTCAGCAGGCCTCACAGTGAGCCGTTGCTGAACTAAACTAGACATCCGTGGAGAATGTAATCACGCTTTCAGTTATGGCTTTGTAAAACTGAAGTAGGATTGGCTGGGAAATATGAAATTTCTTTAGTTGGCGTAAGAAGTACAGTCGCTGCTGAGCCCTTTAACTGATAGAAGTGGTGTTAATGTTCCAGTTGAGCGTGTGTTATAGTTGTGCCCAAACATTTGAAGGGTTCCACCGTACTGACTGCAGAATCGTTCATCTCTAGTGCGAGAGGTGGTAACTGCTGTTAGCCATTTTGACTGTCTTGGTGGTGTTGAGCACCAGGTTGTGGGAAGCACACCAAGACGCACAGCGAGTCGCCCCTGTTCTATACGGTGTTTCGTTGCCATCAGTATTTAGACCAATAATGGTGGCGTCATCGGTGAACTTAATGATTTTAACTGAAGGATCAGTGGACCTGCTGTCATTGGTATAAAAGGAATAAAGTTGGAGTGAAAGTACACAGCCCAGAGGGGCACCTGTGCTAATACAGAGACAGTCTGAGAGGTGGGAGTCCACAAAAACATATTGTTTCTGGTTTGTTGGAAAAGTGTAAATCCATTTACAGATGGAAGGATTCAGATCAGTCTATAAAAGTTTAGGTAACAACAGTTCAGGGACAGTGGTGTCAAAAACTGAACTGACGTCTACAAACAGTATTCTGGCACAAGATCCTTCACTGTCCAGATGCTCTAGCACAAAATGAAGGCCCATGTCGATGGCATTATCCACAGATCTTATTGCTCGATATGTAAGCTGAAGAGGGTCGAGATCAGTAGCAGTAACAGACCTCAGATGGCTGAGAAGAAGTGTAAAGAAGGTATGCAAAAAAAGTGGTTTGCCAAGATATTCGCCCATAAATCACAATGACTAGAACGGGTTTCACTCGGACAGCCCCTTGTCAATGTAAGGGAAGGTCCTTGTAAGTGAGGTACTACCACAGCCAGTGACCCAATCAAGGTGGGCTGAAGAGAGGGCTGAAGATCTACAGGGCACCGATGTTGAAGTCCCGCAGAATATTATTAAAGATCGTCCTTCTCTCAATCACTGTCTGCTCTGAGCAGCGCTTAAGGGTTCATTTTATAGCACCATTTGAACCGGGCACTTCAGACGCTTTGATTTTGATGCCCTGGCAATGGCTAAGATTATGGGTGTTGGCACAAATGACGGTTTTTGCCCTACAAGGATTCACAAGATTAAACTGTAGTGCTCACCTACAATGCTCATGTGCTGAACTTGATGCTGTCAAGTGTGTCTGAGCCTGCTGTGATGGAAAGGTCACTGGAAGTCGCTCAGCTTCTACCTTATTTAAAGAGACATGCAGGGCAAGCTGGAAAAGTCACTGATCCAATCGATTGAGAGCAGATGGTGCCCAATTATGCAGTGCTGAAGTTGGCTTTGACCTCGTATTGGACCAACCAAAATGACAAGATTGCACACATCAGTATTGTGACCTCTTGTATCATCAGACCAGGTGACAATGCTGTCCTCTGTAAGCGCTGTACATTTGCTGCACAGGACAGTCCGTTCTCTTTAGTCACATGATTGTAAGAGTAACGTCCATCAGCAGCATTTCACCGCACCACTTTCCATGCTTTATGGAGTGGCTTGAAGGTAACACATGTGGGTGAAAAGCGCTAACCCAGGCTATCATGGAGCTGAGCACACACCTGCAGTCCTTTGCCAACAAAGACGATGAGCTGCTGTGTTCCATACCAAGAGTTGACAAAAGCCGCTCGATATTGAGCGTAACGTCAGTGTCTTGTGGCAGCGGTGGTACCCACACTCGTCAGACTTGTTCAGTATGTGTTGGCCGTACCCGCGTGGCTGCTCTTTATGAACCTGCATTCGGCATATATGGGGGTTTGGGAAGAAACTCTGCAGTCAAATTCTGTGAGTGACGTACCGCTCATGCATGGCTCCTTCAGATAGCAGAGCTAATCGTTCTGCCTTGCTGTGGATCCACCATTGTTTGTTATGACCTTGTAAAGCTGACGTCTTCAGAGGTTAGTTGTGGATCTTTCTTGGCCGTCGTTATTGTAGATGTAGGCTGGCCTGCTGTAATTGATGTACAGGAGGCCTGCCTAGGCTGGCTGTGTGTGTGTGTGTGTGTGTGTGTGTGTTGAGGATCTTCTGAAATCACGAATGCTGTGACTCCGATAAACCTTCATGAACAGATGGAGTCACACCAGTATGACAACGGTAACGTCTGCTCTATCTAAGAGTTCACTTAGGCCGTCTGCCCAATTCGTGTCTGTTTAGAGTTGAAGTGAGACATAAGGGGCAGTGACTCCTGCTGGCCATGTCTGGGTGTCTGACTGGCTGAGTGAGGTGGAATAAAAAATTGTTGAAATGGCTGTGTGTGTGTGAAGGCTTTACCCTCCAGTGAAACTCCGAATAGTAGAGTCCACCAATAGGCAAGAGTCCGGGCACAAGTAATGTTCAAAAGATTTTAGAATTTTAAACACACAGCAAATTTATAATAACAAACACTGATGAGTGTAATGTCAAATATAATATGCCCATGTATTCCCTATCCTATGTACGGTGGTGCAGTGGGTAGCGCTGCTGCCTCGCAGTAAGGACACCCTTAAGGGTTCACTTCCCGGGTCCTCCCTGCGTGGAGTCTGCATGTTCTCCCCGTGTATGCGTGGGTTTCCTCCCACAGTCCAAAGACATGCAGGCTAAGGTCCTAAATTGTCCCTTGTGTGTGCCCTGTGGTGGGCTGGCACCCTGCCTTGGTTTGTTCCTGCCTTGCGCCCTGTGTTGGCTGGGATTGGCTCCAGCAGACCCCCCGTGACCCTGTAGTTGGGATATAGCGGGATGGATGTTTAGTCCTGTATAACACAGTTGAAGTCACATTGTGACCCTGTGTCATGGGGTCTGGCAGATTTGTCGATCACAGTTGCTGTACCGTGTCAGATTACACAAGTGAAAATCGCAGCCCATTTACTGACTGAGCACGGATCTTCCCGCCCGTTTTTGTGACAGCCAATAGTGTGTTGATTGATGGAGCTGACGTTATGTGAAGGATTACCATCTGTTGTGAGTTCAGCAGCAGTCTCTCTCTCTCTCCATTATTTTTTCCATTCTGTTATGGTAGATAAAATACGAGACGTCAGACAGACGAGCTTCTCTTGTGTTGGTGAGGTTCAAAACACGTGTGTCCTTATTGCTTGTCGCTACGTTCTTCTGTGTATTGAACTTCTGGAAAGCAAACTCATTCTTTGTCAGCTCTCTCTGCATGCACAGCGCACCCCTCTGATTAGCAAGGAAATGGCTGGATTGTATCAGAGCCAGTCTTGGGCTAGTTGGCCTGAGTTGTTCAGTATTGTGACATTAGGCGATTGTCTTCAAAGGAGCGACTTCCTCCGACTGGCTGGGATTATGAACTGAAAACTGCTGGAGAAGTCGTGTAATGTGACATGGGCTTAAAGAGCAGAGCAGAGCACAGTAGCAGGCGCAGTGAGGGCCGTTCTGTGCGCCCCATCTGTCCTCTGAATTATCAGACCTGACTAGTTTTTGTTTTATTTGCCCAAACATTTAGATTTAAAAGGACATTTTTCTTGAAAGCGTCCTGTGGTGACCCAGTGGTCCTCTTCAGCACTTGACACAGTATGTGAATGAATGAATGACGGATACAGTGCAGTGACGTGTGAACAGCATGTTTTGTTTTTTATTCCATTTTCTTGCGTGTTGGTCCCTGTCTGCCTTATGTAACTGCCTTTTAAAGAGCGTGCCTCTTTATTGTACTCCAATGCGCTTCAGCAGAGCGCGTAGGCCACAACAGACGGCCGTTATCCTTGTGGTTTAATGTGCTCTGCAAAGGCCAACTGTCCCAGCTTTGTCGGTGATTTGGCTCACTGGGTATTTGCTACAAATGTCATTTTTCTGAGTCATATGCTAACCCTGTTTCTTGAGTACTGGCAGTTCGTTTTTGGCTGAGCCTTTGCTTTTGGGCCAACGTGGCTTGTCTTTTTGACAAGACTAATGGCAGCCTTAGCTAACTTGCTATAGTCCGTGCCAGTAACTGGACACTTCCTACAAACTGCAAACATTTTTTATTGATTGTAATTAGAAACGGAGATCATTCTAGAGAGTCGAGTCAAAATGTAACAAATCAAAACAAGATTCAGCCCTCACCCAAGAGAAAGCGAGAGCGACAGGAGCCAGCAGCCAAAGCGACTCTGTAAAAGGAGCAGAAAAGAAGGGGGTCCTTCTCCCTGAAATGGAAGCCCATTCCAGAATGTTATAGATCAGACCCTTATTTAATCCCATATTTTAAAAACAGATCCTCAAAGTAAGAATTAGATTTTTGTTCTAATTTCAAATAGTAAAGAACATCGGGTACCCACCCTGGGGGGATTCTTCCATTTGCGCAAGATAAGTCTACGTGCCAGTAGTGTAGTAAAGGAAATTAGAGTTTGTTTGTCCTTCTCCACTTTAAGCCCCTCTGGGAGTCCACCAGACACGGCTGTTCATGTGAAACTGAAACACAGCTGTTGCCCTTTAAACATTTGGACGATTTCAAATGAGATAAATGCGCTCGATAAAAGATTTTAAGTTGAACGACTGAATGCTTTGCACATATGAAGCTCAAGTGTATTCTGTGCATGGCTGCCTTCCATTTCTTTTCTGAAGTATTGATTGGCAGTTCCTTTCCCCTTTCCTTTCTGGGGTCTTTGAAATATTTTTATAAACTGTAGAGATGCTATCTGAGTCTTCAAGACTGATCGATAATTCTTCTGGTATTGAACAAGGTGGAAGGTGAGGGGAAAATGGAGCAAGTCCTGTTTAGCATTCTCAAGCTTGAACGTAGTGGAGGAGTGGAGTCGATGAGAAGTTGTGGTTGAAGCGCAGTTGTTCACAGGATGCCAGGGCGTTATCTGTGTACGAGTTTCTTGAGTGTTTTCATTGTATGATTTAGAGGGAGGTTGTTATGCAGAAGTGCAACAGATTGAAGCGTCTCTGTCTTCAAGTGCTTCCTACATTGGTTCCATATTCTGAGAGAATGATGGGTAATTGGATTTTGAGTGTAGTGACAGTAGTTTGTATTAACTGGGGCACAGAGCAGGGGATATAAAGAAGTACTGAAGTAGGCTTGTGGATATCCGTCCAGGTCTTTATAGCTTGTAAGTTTGCCACCCAGTAATGGAATTGAAAGTTGGGCAGTGCCAAGCCCCCTTCCGCTTCAGGTCGTTGCTGAGTCGCCCTTTGGATATGTGGGTGTTTCCAAATAAATGAAGTTATGATTGAGTAATTCCTTAAAAATATGATTTGTTATTGTATATGGGGTTGCTTTGAAATGGGATGAGCAGCTTGTGAAGGATGGCTATCTTAACCATGCCCTGCTAATGTCATGTGGAGGGTGCCATCTAGTTGCGTCTTGTTTCATTTTTTACATGAAAAAGAGCTTTAAAGTATATTTACTGGTAATATTTACCTCTAGATATTTAAACTGATCCGCTAAGATAAATGGGAAGGTGTCCAGCATTATGTGTTAGGGAATTCACTGGACAGGCACACTTTTATTCCAGATATCTTTTGAAAGTCTGCTAAGGCCTTTAGGGCTGTTGGCACAGAATTGTGTGGGTCCGATGTATACAGCGCCATGTCATCGGCACAAGGTGACAGTCTGTGTGCTCTCAGCAGGGCCGAGTTGTGGTGCCATTTATCACCAAAAGAGGAACATGCATGCCAGTCATGTCATGTAGAAACGTGCGTGTGCTCAGATGAGACCACGGTAGACCTTTGTTGGCTTTAATTGACAAAGATAAATTTGGTGCAGCGCTACCAGTACTCGCCACCCAAAGAAGATGTTGCCACCGTCCTTTGGAACTGAGCACTAGGGTCCTAGTCAGGCGAGGCCTGGCCTGCTGCTTTCTGCTACAAAGCCGAAGGTGACGAACAATTTTACCTTTGAACCTGATGACAAACTGAAGTTCAAATTTTTTTTGCAAGGAAATGAGATGAATGTTGTCACAAAATCAAAGAAGCCCCAGAAAAGTTTGGGACAGCCACCTGTGTATTATTCCCTGGCTGCAAAAATGGTTGAAAGGTTTGTCCTGATGTGTATAGATTGGAGTCCAGAACAGAACGGAGGGGATGGAGGAAAGGTGGCACCTTTAAAGGTCAGTATAGGAAGTGACATCAAAGGAGCAGGTACCAGGAATGATGTCATCAGGGCCAGGTGGAATTTCCCGTGAACGCTCTTTAGAAAAGCAAGCGAAAGAGTCTGTGCACTCGGCTACCTCCCGCTCTGGCTCGGGATTCCTCTCATTCAAGCCCTTTAGCTGCCTCCCATGCGCACGTGTGTGACAATGTTGTGTGACAATGTATTGGATTATCCAAGTCAGAGCTTGGACCTTAGGCCTATAGAAAGTGTCAGGACAGCCCAACTCTGACTGAGATCGAACTCTTCTGTTAAGAGGAGACACGAGAAAACAACAAAATTCATGTGTGCCAAGTTAACAGAAGAGGACCCCTCGACTTGACTGGAATCCCATCAAAAGGGGCTTCAGCTGAAGAGGTGCAACCAAGGAATTAAGGTTTTCATTTTGAATTCTTTTCCTAAAAATGTCCCCTTTGGTTTTTTGGGAGATTGTTGCCTACAAAGCCGCCTTTCTATCAAAGGGTCCTGAAATGCTAGGCATTGATTTCTTCTTTTTCTATCAATTCCACTCAAAGTGTGCAGGCGGTGACTTGACACACAGGTTTTCCAGGTCAGTGTGATGCACTCCTGCTTTTGCGCTTGTGTCGTTAGGCTCTTTGAGTGGAGTTCAGTGATGTGAGGGTGTAGACGAGCTCCTCTGTGTGCGAATGTGACACAGCTGGATGGCGGCTTGTGCTGTTTTCTCAGTATGCGTCATGTGAGACGCAAGAGAATCAACTTGATGCCAAGGCTGGAGGCTGCAGTAGTGCGATGAAGGAGAAATTTAACCAGATAGTGCGCCATTTCTGAAGCATCTAATTGACAGCTAATGTGTTGTCTGCTTGAGAAGCTGATCTGTCTGTTTTACTCGGAAGTCAGAATAATAATAGCAATGGAGTTCATGTTTAAAAGTCGAGCCTTCCATTTCCTAACCGTCTTAGTCGCCAGAGCCTGTGCAGTTAACATTGGTCGCAGGCACACGCGTTCATATGGACACTGCTACCTCATGGCTCCAGAGTCTTGGGTTCAAATTCATCCGTGTGGAGCATGCATGATATACAAGAGATGTCCACATGAGTATTTTATCTGGATATTCTTCCTCTGCCCACATGCCAAAGACTTGCAAACCATGATGAAAATGTTTACTGGCTTCAGGACCCTTGTTTTGTAGGCCTTTAATCACCCTGGTGATGCTGGCTGAATTGTCCAGCTGTGAGCTTTGCTTACTCCATCTTGGAGGAGACGGTAGCACTGCTGGGGAACTCGAATTGGACTGCTGCTCTGCTAACTCTGTGGAGACTGATGGGTGATGCTGCCGGTCGTTAGCCCTTTGCTCATTCTCAGTAATTCACATTCAGACTGCCGTGCTAGAGAGAGGCCTTCTGGACCATCACTGTAGTTCTTGTGTTTAGGACGTTGCCCCCATTTTAAATTGAGTACTTGTACTAGTGTAGCATTTCAGATTTACAAGGACGGCGCTGCCTCACAGCATTTCATTCGCCCAGCCTTTTGCTATGCCCCTAGGTTTCTATACGTAATGGACAGACCAAGGGGGCAGATCTTGTATGTCATCGCCAAAGCTTTCCCTCTGCTTTGTTTGTGTTTTCACTCTTAAACCAAGATTGCCACAGAAATGGCAAATCAAGGAGGCAGGAATACAATGGCTAGAACAAAAACCAGCAGGGAGCTCGGAGTTAAGGTGACGTCTGAAGGTTTGCACTTCTCCGTGAGCTTCGTAAAGTAATAATAATTAATTCTTTGCATTTATATAGCGCTTTTCTCACTACTCAAAGCGCTCAGCAATTGCAGGTTAAGGGCCCACCAGAGCGGAGTCCCTATTGGTATTTACGGAATTCGAACCGGCAACCTTCCGTATGCCAGTGCAGATCCCTAGCCTTGGAGCCACCACTACGTAACATAGAAGGCCATTAGAAATGTTGGCAAAGAAAATGAGCTGGCAGAGCCACAGTGCAGGCCAGTGCCCGAGAATGTGGACAAGTTCTGTGACAGGTTGCCATCTTAGACTCCAAGCATTTGAAGCTCTTGTTCTTGGCTCAGTTGAAGTAGCTTTGTCAAGTTAGGACAGTGGGACACTGGACGGAATAAGGGAAGGGACAAAACTAATTAGACTCCGCTTAACGGTTCTGCTGGGAGTAACTGCTTCGGAATTGGCTGATACTAAGAGTGAGGACCCGGGCTGCTGCTCTTAGATTTCTGTCAAACTTTTGTAAGATGAGGATTCCTGGGTGCACAATTAGAGAGACACCTTGGTGAAGGGCAGAGTGGGCGCTCTGAGGCTGGGTCTGTCCTGGCAATCAGAAGGTTGCTGGTTTGAATCCCATAAACGCCACAAGTGACTGTAGGCCGTTTAATCTGAAAGCAGGTCCTCCGACCCACAGGGACACTGTGAGGGTTGGTGGCCGATTGGCACTCCAGCCACCATAAGAAACCTCCCACTGTTCCAGTGCGGTGCTGAGGTGTCACCCACTGCACTCGGGTCCCAATCCACGTGGTGCGTCTCAGTGCCTGCCCCCCATCTTGGTGAAGTTTGGTTTGCGTGATGATGTGCAAGCCGCTGTCTCATTCTAGTTTCTCTTTACTTTGTTTGATAAGTGCAGGCATTGCCTTGTTCTGAAGGGATAGCCGACCATCATAACACTTCATCGTCTTTTAAATATTACATTTAGCAATTCCACGAAGACTCTTGACCTGTTCATTGCCATACTGTGGAGTGTTAAATAATGAGCTGTGACAGACAGTTGGAAGTGAATCAGAGTCACCTCTGCCTAGAGGTACAGTCGGAGAAGTTGTGTTTTGGGGTCCATCGTTGTTGGTGACACTTTCAAGTTCAAATGTATTGCTGTGTGCCGTACACACATTTGCATTTGCCAGCCTGTCAGAGTGGTGCTAACGTTCGGTGATGGACACAGACAGACGTTCCACATACAGTATCGCGCTTTGGGGGCTAAGGAAGGGCAGCATCTTGGGAGCTGTGGCTGAGCTCAAGGCCGCAGTAAGCTTGCTGCTCTTGTACGGATACGTTACAGGGGGCTTTTTGTGTATTGCAGCTTGTGTATGATATGTCAGATGGAGAGGACCGACACAGGCCTAAGAATGGCAGTGAGGTGAAGGTGCAGCATGACTCAGACGCTGTGTGTTTTAAATGCAGAGCTGCAGGCCTAAAGATGCTCTAGGATTCTCAACACTTAAACGTGGCACAGCGCCCTGACCCAAAGCCTTGAGGGTCTTGTCATCTTGTGTATTCTACTTAATCATCACATTAATAGTTCCTGCATTAGAGCGTCTGTCATTAACCGCTTCCTCCATTAAAATGTCTTGAAGCAGCTCGCAGATATTCACAAACTTGAGAGTGCAGTTTAAAGATCATCCCAGCAATATGCCGTTTAAAAATAATAAATAAATAAAAGCACTGCGCCACTTTATTTTGTATGTCCTTGTATTATGACGTTGGTTTGAAATTGTAGCTAATATATTAATAATGTTGCAAGTGGCTATTACTATTTGAAATGGCTGATTTTATCATATTTTATTTATGTGTGACTGTAAAGCCCCACTTGCATCTCCCTCCAGGTCTCTTAGGTCCTTCATAGTTAATTGGTTATTAAAGAAGCCTTTCATAATTGCATTAGGACAGCTGAAAACCAGTCAAACCAGTCAGGATTACAGTGTACTGCCATTACTAAAGCTCAGTTCTGGGTTCACAAATGGCTGAAATGGAAACAGGAGTCTGCTGTCTGTGAAATGAAGAGAACAGAGTGCCAGGGAAGATTGTTTTGGATTATCAAGTCAGTTAATGTCTAACTGTGATACTTCAAGCATTGTATTATTATACGAAGAATAATAAGTAAGGAGGATTAGAAGTAAAGTGTATATTGAATATGATGAGCAGGTAATTTATGTGAGTTCAGAGCCACAGGAATGGCTCTAAGAGGCTCTCTGAGTGAAGGCCACCAGCACCGCAGCCAAAGCCTCTCAAGAGGTGAAGGGTATCAGCTGGTGACTCTCTAGGCCTGCTGGGATACGGGAATGTCGTGTGATTGAGAGACGGCCTGTTTGATTTAAATCTGATCATTAACAGTTCCTGGATTCCTAGAACAGTCCTGCGTCGTTCATCATGGACACCACCTTTAAACACTTGGGTGCTCATAAGTGTGCCTGACTGCAGAGCACCTTGGGCCAAAGGCGAGTGGTCAGCATTGTAGTTATGTCTTCAGATCAGATGACCTGTGCTGTCGGTACTCGGGTTAAGTGAAGTGTTGAGCTGTCAGCTGATAACCACTGGAGGGCCGTTGGCTCATATGGGTGACGTGCCACCTGGACAGGCCTAATAAAGCCAAATGGGTATGGCGAGTGTGCTGGGAGCGACTAGCCGATCCCAGTGTTCAGGGGGCGTTCACCTGACACCTGCTGGGGTGCTGAGTGTAACGTGCTCGAGCGGTCAGAAGCGTGCGTGACGGTGATTTATTTATTTTACTCGAGGGTTACCAGGGACAACCCCAGCCTTGGCACAACACACACACACTACAGAGACAACAAAGAAAAACACGCTGGGAATTTAAACGATAAAAAAGTATAATGAAATTAAATTAACTAAATGAAAACAATAATACCACCCCTGATCCCTTCGGCGATATTACATTTAACAGATAAACACGACAAACACGCAGTAAAGTCCAGGGGTGAAATGAGCAGCGGTGAAGTGAGGTCCAGCGATTTGTATGAAGAGAGGGAAGTGGAAAAACACAGTCCTACCGGTAATTGCTGAAGTATGATGACAGATGACTGGTTCAGGAGCGCTCCTTCTTCCGGGAAAGCCAATGAATCCAGACACCGTCCTCAGTAAACAGTAGACCGGTAGACCAATGATTCCAGACCCCAACAAACCATACAATCCAGGGCACGAAGATGTATGGCAGAAAAACGGCAGGCAGTTCAACAGATAAATACAAGCACCAAACAAACAAAACAAACTTTTCCTTCTCCCTTTGACCCCTGCCCTCCTTTTAAACCCCTCTGGCCACCTTTGACCCCAACAGCCCCTGCAAGGACTGCTGGGAGATGCAGTTCTAACTAATGGTAGCACTGCTACAACCTCAGTAATGCTCACTTCACAGACTGTCACTCCGTGTGCAGCTCTGGTAGTGACGGAGTCTCAAGAGACATGTGCTGGCGGTCTGGGCTGTAACTGTGACACACCTTTGGGCTGCTCTAGAAGTCCTTTTATCAGTGTTAAGGGTGCTGGGCCTGGCTGGCTTTAAAATGTCTCACTCCCACTCTCACTGAAATGGGTGTTTAGACTCCCAAATCAGGCTCGACTGTTTCTCATACTTGTGTGACATAATTAAAATCATTGAACACTCTGGACGAGGACAGGCCATTCAACCCAACAAAGCTCACCAGTCCTGTCCACTTATTTCTTCCAAAAAAATATCAAGTTGAGTTTTGAAAGTCCCTAACGTCTTACTGTCCACCGCCCTTCTTGGTCACTTATTCCAAGTGTCTATCGTTCTTTTTGTAAAGAAAAACTTCCTGGTGTTTGTGTGACATTTACCCTTCAAGTTTCCAACTGTGTCCCCGTGTTCTGATCTCATTTTAAAGTCACTGTCTCGATCCACTGGACTAATTCCCTTCATAATTTTAAACACTTCAATCGGGTCACCTCTTAATCTTCTTTTGCTTAAACTGTAGGCTCAGCTCTTTTAATCTTTCCTCATAACTCACCCCCTGTACCCCTGGAATCAGCCCAGTCGCTCTTCTCTGGACCTTCTCTTGTGCTGCTGTGTCCTTTTTGTAGCCTGGAGACCAAAACTGCACCCAGGACTCCAGATGAGGCCTCACCAGTGAGTTATAAAGATGAGCAGAACCTCCAGTGACTTGTACTCACACATCAAGGCGCTATATAACCTGACATTCTGTTAGCCTTCTTAATGGCTTCTGAACACTGTCGGGAAGTCGATAGCTCAGAGTCCACTATGACTCCTAAATCTTCTCATAAGGTGGACTCTTGATTTTCAGACCCCCATTGTGTATTCAGACCTCACATTTTTACTTCCTATGTGTAATTCTTTACATTCACTGACATTAAATTTCATCGTCCACAAATCTGCCCAAGTCTGTCTGCTATCCAAGTCCTTCTGTAATGATATAACAGATTCCAAGTTATCTGCTAATCCACCTCTCTTGGTATCATCTGCAAACTTCACCAGCTTGTTCCTTATATTCCTATCTAAATCATTTATAGATATTAAAATAGCAGCGGCCCCAGCACTGCCCCCTACTGGTCACCACTCTTAACATCGGCCAGTTCTGATGAGGTTCCTCACACCATCACCCTCAGCTTCCTGTGTCTGAGCCAATTCTTCACCCATCTAAACACATCACCCTGAACTGCCACTCGTTAATTTGATGCCCAACCTCTCATGTGCTTTCTGAAAGTCCAGATCAATAATCTCATCTCCTCCACTCTCCTCGTATCCTTTTGTTGCCTCCTCATAGAATTCCAGCCTGTTAGTAAAACACGACCTCCCTCTTCTGAGCCCACGCTGACTGTTCCTAATAACTCCTGTCCTTGCCATGTGTTGCCCAATCTTATCCTTAATAATTCCTTCCATTAATTTTCCTGTGATGCCCGTTTAGCTTACTGGCCTGTAGTTGCTCTGATCTGCTCTGTCACCCTTTTTATATAATGGGATGATATTTGCCACTTTCCAGTCCTTCAGAATCTCTCCAGTGCGCAGTGACTTCCTAAAATATGTGTCAGTGGTTTCTATCTGAACTCACTGGCCTCCTTAAGAACACGAGGATAAATATTATCTGGGCCTGGTGATTTGTTTCATTCCATCTTATTTAATCTGAGCAGCACTTCTCCCTCTTTGATTTCCAAACCCCTCAGTAGCTCCTTAGTAGTCCCTGTTACTGCTCTGAGGTTATCCACTTGCTCACTTGTGAACACCTCAGAAAAATGTAAGTTTAGGGCATCTGCTATTTCACTGTCTGTGTCTTTTAATTCCTCTTTACTATTCCTGATGCACTTCACCTCCTCCTTGACTGTTCTTTTACTATTTAAAGAATCTCTTGGTCTTCTTTCGCCTTATCTGCTGTTCCTCTCCAACTGTCTTTTAGCCTCCCTGATATCCTTCTTAATGGTTGCCCTCATATTCTCATACGTTCTACGATTCACTTTGCAGTCATTAGTCTTATATGCCTTATACAGCAGTTTTTTCCTTTGCAGCTTCTTTTTAAAATATTTATTAATCCACCATTAGTTTCCTATGAATTCCAAATGTAGGTCTGTATCTGTCCTGCATTCCATTTTTAAACTGTTCCACTGCTCATCGACTGTCTTATTCCAGTCTATCCTACCTAGACTTTGTCACATCTGCTCAACATTAGCCTACCAAAGTTCAACTTAACAATTTTAGTCTTTGCATCTGCACTCTTACAAAATACTGAGAATTGTATTCCATTCTGGTCACGTGACCCTAGTGGTCCAATCACCTCGACACCCTCAATTCTATCCTGATTATTACAGAACACTAAATCCAGACAGGCTTCACCCCGTGTTGGCGCTCTAACATGCTGTGTTAAAAAACAGTCGCTGATTACTTCTAAAAACTCCTGCTCTTGTGCTCCTCCATCTGTAATGTTATCCCAGTTAATATTTGGATAATTCAAGTCCCCCATGACTATAATATCTCCCTGTAAACTTGCCTTTTTGATATTACTAAAAAGATGTGTGTTGAAATTACTGTCTGCATTGGGTGGTCTATAACACACTCCTACAATAAGACCTCTTTCCCTAATATTTTCCAGGCGAAGCCACATGTCCTCACTAAGATGGGGCTCATCATCCAACTGAAGAAGTCTTACATTTAAACCCTGTTTGGCATAAACAGCAACCCCACCTCCTTTTTTGTTCTGTCTATCCTTCCTAAAAAATGTGTATCCCTCTATGTTACACTCATCCCCATCTTTGTTATTTAGCCAGGTTTCCGTTATTGCTATAAAGTCGATAGCATGTAATCGTTTTGTATTTGCACATTGTCATATCGACCTTAGCAAGAACATCCGACTCCTCGGTTTTAAAAATCTTTTCATTCATTCAAATCATGTTAAGAAACAGCCAGAAAAAAATCTGTGACAATAATTCTTCAGTCTGTAATTTAATATCATGGAGCTTCAAGTTTAATAAGCAGCTTATCGATTTATTTATGATGAGCGGGTAGAGGCCAGCTTCATATTGAATACGATTCTGCCTCATCTCCTTGGTGACCTCAGTTGCTTGATTCTGTAAAAGCTTCCATATGATGCAGCTGTTCTTCAGGTCTGGACCCCGGCTGTTGCCCCTCTGTGCTGGTGGCACCCTCGGCTTGGAGAGAAGGATGGTGGCGACAGCTTTTTTTTTTTTTTTTTTTTTTTTTTCTTTTTCTTTTTCTCTCAGCCCAATTGACTAACTTTGTGTTTTGTTCTCTTTACCAAGGATGAAGGCGAAGAAGAGGAGCTTGATATCCTGGTAGAAGCAGATCCCTTAGCGGAGCATTCCCTGTACGTACCCATCATTTTGGATTTGATAGATGAGTCCCTGATGTGGACCTGCATTCTGTGCTGCTGACTCCATGCTCTGCATTTTCTGAACGCTGGGGCTTGACGTGTCTGCTGGTGAAGCTGTCAGGGTACAGCAGTAAAACTCTTAGCCCTTTTGTCACGTCTGCCTGTGTCACTGCTGTGCCTCAGTGTTTGACAGGTTTCTCACTAGTGTCATATTATCTTTTTAAAGATAAGAAATGGAAGACAGAGTTAAGGATCCAAGTGGGCCAAGTAGAGTGGACACTTTCACATGTGTAGTCAAACGTTTGTGGGCACACGAACATCACACTTATCTGAGCTTGTTGGATGTTGGACATCCCATTCCAAAATCGTGGGCATTATTATGGAGTTGCGCCCTCGTAGACCCCACCCCCAAAAGGATTACTGTCTCCATCTTTCCAAAAGGTGTCTCTGCGAATGTGTGTTCATTTGTGACGTCACAGTCCTGTTGGAACAGCAAAGGGCTGGAGGCACACAATTGCCTAAAATGTCTCGGGCTCTCGCTTCAGCACTCGGTGGCCGCGCTCTATGAGGTTGCATGGCTGAGCTGTTGTTGCTCCAGGGTGCTTCTACTTCATAGCACTTGCAGTTGACCAGGGCAAGTGTAGCAGGGCACAAATTTTACATGCTGACTTGTGGCAATGGTGCCATCCGATGTATTTCAGTGCCACTTTTCAAGTCTGCATTCTACTTCCAGTGTTTGTCAGTGGAGATTGTGAGGCTGTGTAGGCTATAGGTACCTGTTAAGAGTGAGACGGCTGAACTGAATAATTGGGAGACATTGCCACATGCCTTCAGCCGTATAGTCTATATTATGTAATGCCACCAGCCAAAACTATAAAGCTCAGATTTGTGTGAGGATGGCGAGTGTGTAGCCACCCAGCTACAGTTGAAGCACATTACCAGTCTAGCTACCCTGCCTCACTTGCCCTACCATGTAACCTGTCATCAACCTTTGGCACATTAACGACTGCGAGTGCTAATAGCTTTACATTTGTTTCTTCTCCCTAGAAATTCCAAAAAGGCCAATGTAAAAATGGTCCGCCGTCTACCAGACTCTGAGGTGAGTTACAGATGAGGGTGGAGGTGGCAGCAGGGGTCACGTCCCAGATGTGTTTGTATGGTGCAGCCATAGTGTCAGCTTAACAATGAGATCCTTCTGAAAAGCAAGGAAGGAGACAGCCGGCAGGTTGCCTGTTTTCTCCTCCGAGTTTCCGTTGGTGATCTCCCAAGTCCCAATAGCTTGTCTGTGTGCTCTTGCTATTCTTGCGTTTTGGTGGGCTCAGCTGTGTTTTTGCTGTGTTTCTAATATAGAAAATTAGCAACCGAATTGATCGATTTGGTGTACCTGGTGGAAGTGTGGCTAAGATGATGGCCAGAGCACAGCGGTAAGTATCTTCAAGGAATCCCACAGTCCTCTGGGGCAGGCAGGTCTGTGTGTGTGTCATGGTTGTGCTCACAGCTTTTCTTGTTTGTTTTTCTTTAGGTTTGGCCTTCTTGACTCTGGTAAGTCGTCACAGCTTTGAGGAGCACGTTGGCGTGTAGGAGTCTGCCATAGTAAGAGCAGTGGATGTGTGTGCAGGCCTACTGTGTCCACTCTTAAAGCTAGCAGGGTGTGTGTGCGTTCCAGCCATGCTATCAGTGTAACTCAATGTCTTGACTCTCAAGCGGAGTGTAGGGGGCAGTGATGGCGTTCAAGTGTAACGACTCAGTCTGGTAAAATGATAAAGAAAGTTGAACTCTTTTCTTCCTTTAGAACTGATCATTTATTGGAATGATATAAAAACAAAGAGCCTGAATCAATACACTTTTTTGTTTTTTCCTGTTTTATGGTTGTAGGTGTGTATACTGTAGTTTTGTTTGAAATACTTTGTTTTTAAGATGTAGTGTTTGGTTTAATTAAACACAAGCTCTGCCCTTATTTTGTTAAACTAAATGAACTCGTTAAGACTTACAGAGACAAATGGAAGGTACAGTACTAAGCTAATAGTCGCCAGCAGCAATGGAGTGACAGTTGGGCCATGGCAGGTGAGTTGTGTCTGGATACCCATCAGAAGGTGACCTACGACTGTTGATGTGAGAGAGCGGCAAGTGGTGGATAAAAAGCCCAAAAAGGCTGTCCGGTTTCAGGGGCTCTTTCTGCTAGAGAGCCTGACCCCAAGATGGCTGCAGCACAAGGTGTTGTATTCACCAGGCCATCTGCTCCAAGCAGGAAAGCAGGAGTTTGAGTTGTGCTTCGGAATACTGCCTGCGAGTCCATGGGAGCTGATGGCCGCCTGTCTGAAACGTGACTCGTGGCAGCTCATGATTGTGGGTGCAAAGTGAAACTCCTTGGTGTCCAGTGATATGATGCTTGTCCGTTTCTTTCCAGGTGATGCTGTTGTTTCAGACCCAGTGGTAAGTGTCTACTCATGGCTGGCCAGGTGCTGTCATTCTGTGAGCTGCTCTGCTGTCCTTCACTTTTGGTCCTCTCTCCGTTGGTATTTCTGAGTCACAGATATAAAGAGGCCTGTCACTTAAAAGCCTTTCATTTCTGTCTTGTTTTTAACCTGATTTTCACTTCAAGGAGTCCATGTTTGCGTTTTGATTAATGCACCATGCCTCTACTGTAGTGACTGACTTGTATCTGCACTGTAAATTCGGTTTTCCCACTGGCATGTGCAGAGATGACTGGTCTCAAGTACATGAGTGATGCGCGACTGGCCAGCACATAATTTCTAGTTGGAGCTTCAAAACATGTCTGACAGCTTCTGACTGATGACCCAACACTTCGCTCACCTTTTACATATAATATTGTATCTGACCAGGCATCTTAAGTTGCACACTGGGCATACTGAGGCCGGAGCGTTGGCTGTGCAGTTAGACAATCATTAAATTCAATGCATATGTTCATAAGATGCCCTAGCAGGAGGTGGGACATTGGCATTATTCTGAGGTGAGGACATGCTTATCAAGTTTCAGTTCGTTGTTTGTATGAGGTCAGGACGACACGCTGTCTGTCAGGTGTATAATATTTAATACACATACACATTATGTGATGATTTTTCGATTGACGTCTGTAAAGCAAGTCCTTCAGTGGCTAATGTGGTGCGGTAGCAGTTCCCAGACATTGGCCTCCATGTGACTTGTAGTCTTGTGTGTGTCAGTCATGTGGCTACGGGAGGTTATTGTCACTTAGAGCATCCAAAGAAAGTCAGGCTATGATCTAAGTGAGTTGTGTGGTTTTTGTGGTGTTCAGCTCCCCATGTACTAAGTCTGTCATTCAGTATACATTTGGCCACTCATCCTGATGCAAGTATCAGTGTCTACATGCGAATATTTTGGGAAAATGTGAAAAATTAGATGTTTGTGGATGGCTCCCAGGCGCTTTCTTGCCAGTGGTTTGACAGATTACTAGTGGAAGTTGACTGCAGTGTTAACGGCTGAAGCTCCTCAGCCAATTAAGAAGCAAGTAGACTGTTGTAAAATTCGACCGTCTACATCCTCTTCTGCAGGCTCATCCAAACTCTTGAATGTAAGATGTTGAGGTCTCTGCTCCCTTCCATGGCTGAAGGTAAACTGACAGCTTGATTCATGTTTGAGCCACCTGTCAGTCAGTTCTTGTTACCTCCATGTTGTCACTTCCCACAGCGTGTGTGATGGAATTTGACTTTGTTCCTCAAACACTGCTTTTCCTTACTAGCCTTAAGGTACTACATAACTGCCCCAGATGCTTATTAATAAGCAATCAAACTTCTCCAAAGGCACCATTTACAGCTCCTCAAGCTTGGCATTCCACAGTCTGGAGCTGGCATGACTGAGCATCAGACAGAGACGTGTTTGCGTGTGGCAGTGCCAGGGAACACCTTGAATTCTATATACACACGTGGTGTTTTCACTCCAATAGAATGACATGGGATGCTTTTTCATGCCTACTTTGTCATTTGTCCCAGAAGGCACCACCTAGCGAGCGCTTCATGTCCTCACAATAAATTGAGTTATGTACTTCCCCATGGGTGCTCCATAGGAGTTTAAAATGAAGACTTCTTGTATCAGACGGCCAGTCATCCTCCACGTTGAGGAGATCCATGTTTAGGTCTGCTGATCCCAAGATGAAAAACCTGCTTTCCCTA
Source organism: Polypterus bichir lapradei (assembly GCA_026402145.1). Lineage (NCBI taxonomy): Eukaryota > Metazoa > Chordata > Cladistia > Polypteriformes > Polypteridae > Polypterus > Polypterus bichir. Next base: position 810,860 of record JANRMT010062814.1, read on the forward strand.
GAACTGGCCTGGGCTCAGCGGCAGGTTAAGCAGATTAAACGGCCTTTTTCTTTTCCTTTGGTTTGATTAATTTAGTACTTTTTTGTTTTTTTCCCAGAAGTCCCAAAGCCATACCCAAAAGTATTTGGCCATTTGACTGACAAGCTGTCCCATAGCCGGGTGGGAGCAGGTCTCTCATTTCATTAACTATTAAGCAGGTAAAAGGTCTGGAAATAATTCCAAGTATAGAGTTTGCATTTGGAAGCGGTCACTGTGAACTCTCAATATGAGGTCCAAGGAGATGTCCACGCAAGTAAAAAGAGGCCATCATTGGGCACAGAAAACAAAAAAAAACCCTTGAGAGTTATAGCAGAAACACCAGGACTGGTCAAATCAACCATTCGCTACGTTCTTGAAAAGAAGGAACACACTGGTGAACTCGGCAACACCAGACGTCCTGGGCAACTATGGAAGGCAACTGTGCTGGGTGATCGCAGAATTGTTCCCTTGGTGAAGAAAAAAACGATTCACGACATTTAGCCGAACCAAGAACACCCTCTGGGAGGTCGACCTATCATTGCTAAAGTCCACAATCAAGAAAAGACTTCACAAAAGTGAATACTGAGGGTTTACCACAAGGTGCAGACCCCTGGTAAGCCTCAAGCATAGGAAGGGCAAATTACACTTCTCCAGAAAATATTAAAAAAACAGTCAGGGTCTAAGAGTTTTCTTTGGACAAATGAAATTAGGATCAATATGTACCGGAATGATAGGTATAGAAGAGAAGGAATGGCTCATGGTCCGTAGCATACCACCTCATGTGTGAACCATGGTCGAGGTAGTGTTACGACTTGGTCCTGCATGACAGCCACTGCTCTTTATTGGTGATACTTCTGCCAGCAGACGTATCTCCAATAAACGGGATGAATTCTGAAGTTGTACAGGGCACTATACTGTCTGTTCAGATTCAGACAAATAGTTAAAAACTGATAGAACGACGATTCACGGTACAGATTGACAAAGAGCCGAAACATACTGCAAAAGAAAACCAAGTGCTTTTCAAAGCAACGTAGTAGAATATTCTTCAGTGGCCAAGTCAATCAACAGAACTGGACAAGCATTTCACAAAACTGATGGCAGAAAGTGCGACGAACAAGCAGCACCTGAAGAGTAAAGGCCTGGCAAAGCATCAGTAGGGTGAGAAGGCCATGGGTTCAGACTTCAGGCAGACGTCAACTACAAAGGATTTTCAACCAAGCATTGAAAGTGATCATTAGATTTATAATTCTGTTAGTTTGTCCAAATACTTTTGAGCCCCAAATATTTGGGGACGATGTATAAAAATGGCTGTCTTTCCTAAATGGCTCATACCATCTTTTTGTTTATGCCTTAAATTAAAACCAAATGTCTCCACTTCTTCAGTCACATCTTGATTGCTTTGTTTCAAATCCATTGTGGTGTTGCACAGAACCAAAATTATGAAAACTGTATCACTGTCCAAATACTTGAGTACCTGGCTGTGTTTCTGGCTACTTACTGCAATTATGTGGAGAGGATGAGATTTGTAAGAGACTCCCATCACTGCTGGCTAGAGATTTGGTGTGTGTGGGTATCATTTAGATGATTCTTGGGAAAGATCAATTAATGTAACAAAACCTAAATTTAATAATCACCACAAAATACATAGGATAAGAATTTTTATGTGATTGTGCTCTAAATGACATTATGTGTTGTGGATAACATACACCTTTGCACAGCTGTTAAACTCGGTCAGTGTTGTCATATTGTTAAAGGTCCAACTCCTCATCATCGTCATCATCATTTGTGCATCTTCAGAATTCCGTACCTGACGGTGTCGTAGATAGCGCTTGAGGCCACATGGGGTTCTGTATGGGATCCTTTCCTGTTCTCCTTGTACTCCTTTTTCTTATTTTAGGTACAACATTTACTTGTGTAATTTGCAGGGGTATTCTGGTGGCTCAGCCACAGCCTGGTGTATTGGAGTGGGCAGTAGAAGGAATGCAGGGCTCTAGAGAAGTACTTTGCTAAATGGTTCAGATTGGACCACCTGTAGCCCAACATCCAGTAAGATAAAGGAAATGGTGACACAGGGGTCTTACAGGTGCTGGAGACCTGTGTGTACCTGGAAGTCGGGAAACTTGTGACTTTGGATAACGATTTTCATCCTCTCATGACTAAACAGAGCACTTACAGTGATCGCCTGAACCAAGTGTGTTGCTCAGTGTTGTGTGAGGTCATTCCTGAAACTGGCCTGTAGGCTCCAAGAAGAATCCCATCACAGCCACAGGGACATCGATCTCCCACTGCCATAAATGAACCCCCTGCCCAACACAAGTGCATAGGTGCCATCCTTAGTCTGCTACCGTAACCCTGCAGGATTAATGAAGTTTTTCTCTTTTATGAGTATAAGGCACATCTTGTGGAGCACATCTAGTAAAGTCACTGCGTAAATTTAGAAGGTTGGTGTATCGTTTTGGATTGTTGTGCCAGACAGGCACATGACACAGCATTGTGTTGCATGAAGACAATTACACATTTCTAGATAGCAGGGACTGTGCCACCCATTGCTGCTTCCACTCCGCAGTCTGCCCAAATCATTAATGCTGAGTTTGAGGTAAAAGTTCATCACTTATGTCTGCCTGCAGCTTTAAGACGGGTGGCCTCAATTTCACATGTCCATTAGCTATGGCTTTCCTTTGGTTAACATGAGGACGCGTGTAATGCAGTGGACTGGCATCCCAATCAACATTGCTTGCTGTTGAAATGACTAAAGTCCTGCAGCCCCATTCTTGGGAAGGGTTGCCCTGCAATTTCATTGGCTTGTAGGGAGTGCTACGATCAAAGTCAGATGTTACTCTTTACTTGTGCCATTCTGATTACTGCGTCTATTTTATTTACTCTTACTGACATTTAAGCGATTCCAAGTAGTAATTGAGAGAGGCGGAAATCTCCTGCACAGACCAAAGACATTGGGTTATTTCAGGCTGTACTCCGTCTTGTAGTGGACCGATTTCTGTGACGCTTTCCATCTCTGGAGGTGCTCTCTGCCATCTTTGTAAGGTCATCTTTCCTTCTGCATGTCACTGTCAGAATAAGCCATAGTGAGACTTTGCACGCACAGCTGATGTGTAATGTAGGAGGGTGCCAATGGTGCCCCTGTGCCAGAGTTTAAGTGACAAACCATATAAACAATTGAAGCGCCTGCCTAGAGTGTGCTGACAGGCCATCAACCCACACAACTGGTTACTTTCAGAGGAGACTAACCTCTGGGTTCAGTGATCAGAAAGCACTTCTAGAGATTGCCAGCTCTGTCAGATCACAGCCATGTTGAACAGGAAATGATGAGAAGTGAGCTGCGACAAGAGCCACCGCTTATAATGCGAGACACTCTGTGTTTCTGGATTTGAACTTTTCTCGGTTTACTGGCCAGCATTTCTTGTGTGCCATTTTACTTGATTGACAGCGTTTTACTTCTGACCTTGTGGCACGTAGAGGCACAGTGATGTGGCCTGGCACTGGATGGAGATGGAGCTTTAAGGACCGCTGAATGGTTTCCTCGAGTATTGGATTCACTCTTTCGATTGGTTTGTGTGAACTGATCAGGATGGCAGTGTCTTGAAGCTAAACATCTGCCTTAACTGTCTGCAGTGGAGCCTCGCTGTGTCGTTCTCACACTTGGGAGTCTGTGTGCTCTGTAGTGCCCTGTCTCGAGCCACACCGTTGGTTGTGGGTGTCCATCTGTGTGTGTCAGGCTAGTAGTGATGGGATTAACTCTTCTATGTTATGTTCACTTTACCCAGGATGAAGGCGAGGAGGAGGATGATGACGAGGAACTTGATATTTTGGAAGAGGATGATGCCTTCCCAGAGCATAGTGTGTAAGTATTAGGAGTGGACTGAGGCCCTGCTGTGACTTGGCACCCCATCCTGGGACGTTCTTGCTCTTATTGGTTTTTAGGTCTGATAGTAAAGCAGTAAGAGTAAGACAATCACAATAAAGTGTGAGCCCCCTGTGTTAAACGTCACAACTTGGCCACCTCAATGTCTTACCATCTGCTCTTAGACATTAAAGCATCTATGAGCGGCACGGTCCCGTACTTGTGCTGTTCTGTGCCAAAGTCCCACCAAGTTGTGTAATAGTTGTGCTACTCTTGCTTTGCTTGGGGACACTGCTACTGCTGCCGCCCCATGATTAGCCCTTTCTTACAGATTTTTATAAAGTCTTGTGCTAAATATCTGATCTCTTTCTGTTTTCTAGGACGTTCAAAAAGGTTGACCTGAAAACAATCCAATTCATTCCCGAGGATGAGGTGAGTTAGACAGAAAACCTGCCCTGTTCCTTTACTCTAGAAGGATCACGTGGAGCAGGAGACTCCAAATCTCATTGCTGTGCCATGTACAGAAGTCAAGAAGCAGGACACGAGTGTGTTGTTCTTGAAGGTCTGGCACACACACACACGCACACACGCACGCACGCACAAAAGCTGCCAGTGCTGGGTGGACTCCTCGTCCCACTGTCACTGTGCAGATTTCTTTGTTTTCTGTGTGTGGATAATGGACCACTTATTGATGGGACTGCTGGACTTGTTTAAATTCCCTGTGGACTCTCATCTCTTTTTGTTCTAAAATGCAGAGGATTAAACAGAGGAGCAAACGGTTTGGTGCGCCGGTAAGCAGTTTGGCAAAGAAAATGGCCAGAGCTGTGCGGTATGTACAGTACACCCTTGGGAGTTGTCACACTTGTTTCTTGTAGACACATGGAAGTACAGCAGTGACACTCGCCTCCTTCTCTTTTTTTATTTAGATTTGGTCTTTCTACTTTTGGTAAGTAGCCATACCGGCGTTATGCATTTTAGGGTGTAAAGCCTAAATGTCAGATTTGGGGAGCTTTTGTTTTTAAGCAAATAGCAGGCCAGGTGTGGACTCTATCCAAAACCAAATGACAGAGAAAGGCCAGCAGGATGTTCGTTCGCTCTTATCCTTTGAACTCCCAACATGGTGACTGTTTGGACGAATGAGTGACTGGGTGTGTTTTCTGTTTCGCTGCCTTTCAATCGCTGCTCCTGGGGTGAAGCAAAAAGGCACAAAACTGTTTATCTCGGCTTAGACCGACCCTGGGCATGTTCAGAGGCAGGCAGAAGGACAGTGGAGTTGTCACGTAGATGGTGCTGGGACCGGTGACACTAGGCTGATTGTGAGAATGTAATGACATAGTCGGCATTCAGGGGTACAATGACACCCTTTTAAAGGGGCACTGAGACTCCCCGTGACTTTTTGTAAAATTAAGGTTAGGTTCTGTTTAGCTACAATTAACAGCTCCACCTTTGTTGTAAGGTCCTGCATGTAGCGTGGGCAGACCTGCATGTGAAAGCCAAAGTTTCTGTGGGGACGCTGAAGTAAACTATTCTTATTTCTTTCTAGACGATTCTGCCATTTCACATCCAGTGGTAAGTGTAAGTTTGCAGATGGTAGTTGCTCTGTAAATCTTGTCAGCACAGGTACTATCTGCATTTTTAATTCTGAACTCTCAATGTTTGTTGATTCTCAAACGGCATTTCTGGTTTTCGTCTGCAGGAGGCTCGTGTCTTAAACATTTTTATATAAACTGATGACTCCACTCTGTTTAACATGTCACACCAAATGCCTGGTTATGGTTGTACTTGTGAGGCCTCATCTGTCGTACTGTCTGTAGATTGAAAGGGTTGATTTCTTAACTCGGTTAACTTTTACATTTCATGTTTTTATAAATGTAATAATACTTCAGTGTTTGCTAGTAAACAATATATTTCTAACCAAGCAGTAAATTATGTCCCAGAAGTTGGCACAGATGTCAATGTCATTAAGTTATGAGACACACATGATCGCCTTTTGCATTAAACTTGGAGAAAATGGCTCAGAAACTGACTTGCCAACATCCACTCATTAATGAACACAACATTTCTAATTACTAAATCACATGCAAGTCTAAATACAGGGCGAGAAGACACTGCTCTAGTTATTGACACCAAGTCGTGCTCATTTTTCAGAGGCCTGTTTGTCCTTCTTTGTTTTCTTCCTTGACCTTTTGTTCATCAGTGTCTCTCTAGTGCTTTCTCATAATCAACTTTGTAATCGTCACCTTCCAGTCTTATTGAACATTAGACAATCTAGACGAGGACAGGCCATTCAGCCCAACAAAACTCGACAATCCTGTCCGCTTCATTCTTCTGAAATAAACATCAAGTCGAGTTTTGAGAGTCCCTAAATTCCTCCTATCTACCAGGCTTCTTGGTCGCTTATTCCAAGTGTCTGTGGTTCTCTGTGTAAAGAAAAACCTCCTTATGTTTGTGTGAAATTTACCCTTCACAAGTTTCCAGCTGTGTTCCCAATGAGCTCATTTTAAAGTCACCGTCTCAACCCACTGGACTAATTCCCTTTGCCAGTCATGTAACCTCTTCATCTTGTTTTGCTTAAACTGTAAAGGCTCAGCTTTTTAATTTTTCTTCATAACTCCTCTTCTCTGGACCTTCTCTGGTGCTGCTGTGTCTTTATGGAGACCCAAATTGCACCCAGGACTCCAGATGAGGCCTCACCAGTGTGTTATAAAGCCTGAGCAGAACCTCCTGGGACACGTCAAGGCGCTATATAACCTGACAGTCTGTGAGCCTTCTTAATGGTTTGTGAACACTGTGTGCCAGTCGATAGCTTAGAGTCCACTACGACTCCTCAGTCCTTCTCATAAGATCTCAGCTGCTCTTCTCTCTCTAGACTTTCTAAAGCACTCCTTAGTAGTTCCTGTTACCGCTGGGAGGTTGTCCACTCCCTCACACATAAAGACCTCATTCAAATGTAAGTTTAGTTTGTCCGCTATCTCCCTGTTTATATCTTTTAATTCTCCTTTACTATTTCTGATGCACTTCACCTCCTCCTTGACTGTTCTTTTACTACTAAAATACTGAATCTCTTCGGGTCGTCTCTCGCCTTATCTGCTATTTCTCTCCACTGTCTTTTAGCCTCCCTGATATCCTTCTTAATGGTTGCCCCTCATGTTCTCATATGCCCTTCGATTCACTAGTCTTACGTCTTATTCGCCTTTTTTCCTTTGCAGTTTTTGTAACTCTTTATTAACCCACTGTGGAGTTTTTTAAACTTCCTTTTAATTCCATTAGGAATTCTGTTAGGAATAGTTCTGTAGTGATGTTTTCACAGTGTTGTGCGTACCAAAGTCATTGCCTGTATCAGCAGTACAGAACGAAAGTGCAAGTGCAGTCACCGGCGGTCACAGAGAATTTATCCTCATGGCAGTGCAGTTTGTTTGAGGCCTTTCTCTGCTCTTACCAACCTCTTCAAACAGAGGCACTTGGCATTTGTGTCATGGGCACAGGTCTTAGGCACACCTTCCAGATCATCATTAACTGTGACTGTGGTTACTTTTTAGAAATGGGCCACTCACAAACTGTGCAAGTGTTGGCACTGAGAGTGCTGGTACCAGGTCCGTTACATTTCCTGGAGATCTTCTGCCTAACCTCTCTTACTTGGGTCTCTCTTAGCAGAGGACTCATGTTTTCTTTGTGATGGTACCTGTCCAACGAATCTCCAGCTCACTGAGTGAGCGCCAGGGTCTGTCTTTGGAAAAACAAAGTCCAATACTGGAATGAGATCCTCCTCCTTCTCTTGGCTGCTCCCGTTAGGGATCGCCACAGCAGATCATCTTTTTCTTGCTCTTCCTGTCCTCGGCATCTTGCTCTGTTACTCCCATCCATCACCTGCATGTCTTCTCTCACCACATCCATCCTTGCAGTGAGAATTTCAAACATGTGGGTGTTCTTCAAAGCCCATCTGCCATTTTATATCATTCACTGTTCTCACATGACTGTCAGGGTTTACACCTTCACTTGCTGCACAAACTGAAAACAAGTGAACACCGTAGAGCAGATCTCCTTCAGCTTTACAACACCCATGGCAGCATACTTGTGTTAAAGCAGCAATACAGTGACGTAATAATTTCTAGAAACTTCCTCATACAGGATGCTTTATCTTCTGCCTGACACGTAATTAATGTCGTCGAGCAGAGTGCAACACAAAGTACGTTTTCGATAAAGGGAAGTCCCCTTTTAGGATGGTGTGCAACACCTGTCTTGGAACTGGCAGTAAATCAAGTAAAAGGTACAGTGGCCTTAACACACACACACACACACACACACACACACACACACACACACACACA
>JANRMT010062814.1:819074-843882 GCA_026402145.1 Polypterus bichir lapradei
CACACACACACACACACACACACACACACACACACACACACACACACTAAATAGTTAAAAACACCGTAGCCGCGTTTACCCCAAATTACCAAAGTTCAGCAGCTCTAGTTAGCAAATGGGATTCAGCAAAGGCTTGATGCGTTGAAATGATTCTGCAGACAAAATATCTTAGTTTTAAAAACTTTAGTAAAATTTCAAAGTAAAATCCATTCACACAAAAAAGAGAAAATTGATGATACAGCAAAGAAGAGAAAAGTTCTGTTTAAAGCTTAAAATTTTTGTTTCATTTCTTTAAGTTTGCTCGCACAGTTGAATAATTTCTAAACGTTATAAAATCATTTCTAAATGGTCAGACAACTGTCTGCTGACCCACTTGTATGCGGTAAGTGGGTCTTTGGGTCCCTGCTAGCACTGGGACTTGTTCTAAAGCACACACTGACGCAGTCATCACACCGTATCTTAATTCTAACAAGAAAGTTGTATTTCTTATTAACTTACAGGTTAAAAGGCCACCCCGTTGTCTGTGACTATGAAAGAAAATTCTGTTCTATTCAAATGAAATAAACACTAACATGAGTTTAACTCAAAGCTTTAACTGTCTAAGATTGGCTCTTACAAACATGAACCGCCATTTGGCGAGTGTAAAATTTAATGCCTCTAAAATATTTCAGTTCACATTCTAATGTCACAGTGCAACAAATTATAAAATACCATTCTAGAAGTTAGGCTGAATCTCCATCAGGTACGTCTGCTCCAAACGCGATGATGTGAATTTTTTGCCACCCCATTTAACTGAATTCTTAATTATGTTGCCCCGTCACCTCTGACCCTTCCAGTGGTCACGTCGTTCTCCGGGAGAAGCTCGGCTGTGGCCTGATAAATAATCGGCATGTCTCAAAGGTAAGTGGCTTGTGCCGTAGTTCCCTTCACCGGCCCGATATGACCACACGCCTTTTATCAGTGAGCACTAAGACCAAACAGCGGTCTTGTGTTTTTGCAGTTTTTACGGTTTCGTTTAAGACTTGAGGCACATCATCCCAGATATCGTCCCCAGTCATGTGGGCTGGCAGGGGCAGCAATTCCAGCCAAATTTAATAAAGTTGTAAAAGTTCAAGCTTTAAGGTCTATTTAGCTGCTCAATACAGTCTGGAGAGCTTTGACCCCCTTTGTCAGGCAGCATTTATGGCCTTTCAGAGTATTTATTGCATTTGTTGTGTGCCATCTTTCTCCATCATTGTTCCTTGGTGGTCTCTTGATTTTCTATGCTGCTTGAGACTTGACGGCCTAAAGTGATCCCACCACCCTAAATGGGTAAGGCTTGTGTGTTTGCTGAGAAATTTTACAAATTGTGCTGTCAGATCTTTTCATTTTTTTGCTGAAAATCACCAAGGGTGTGTGCAGGTTTAGCCAGTCTTCCTTAGGGGTGGCACAGTTGTGTCCCCTTTGTCGAGTCCATACTGGTTTTACATGTTTAGTAACTGGTAGTTGCTGATGCTGCCCTGCCCTACTGTTGGACTGTGTGTGTTGGTTTAGTTCACTTTCTGTGACTGATATCTGCGTGATGTTCACACTCCTCAATCAACTGGTGTGCAAATGAGAAGACAGACTAGTGTGCGCCGTGACCAAGACACGAGCAGTCACTTCTGTGTATGTACAGGAATTATCAGCAGGACGTTTATTACTTATGGAGAGCATTTGAACCGTGACACATGTCAGATCAGACCCGGTTTGTTACACATAAAAGAAGAAAGTTCTAGAAAGTTCTGAGAGAGGAGGCTGGGCAGGTCCCAGGGGTGTCGGGTCTGCGCTACCTGGAAGGACTAAAGGCCTTGAATTGTTTCACTTTAAGTATCAGGAGATTACGAGGGCACACAACGGGCACATTCAGAGTTATGGAGGGAGTCGATTACTTTCAGTTGAATTCTTCACCAAGGATGTGGCTTTGCAGGTGGAGCTGAGTTAAAGAAACATCAGAAAGTGTTCTTCACAGATTGCTCATGAGGATTGTGTGACTTTGTAAACTTCTCTTCATGGTATATTGTGGAAATGATGAGCTATTTTGGTCTCTGTGGCCTTTTCTCCAATTTCTTTCAATGCTTCAATGTGTGTCCTACATAAGCGTCTAAAGTTGGCTTCCCTTTTTTTTTTTCCTTTCCTATAAATGTCTTGTGCACTGGCCGAGGCCATGGTGTTCCACGTCTTGTAAAAGGGAAGATGAGCTCTTGTCTAATACCTCATTTTTATAAGTGGCTTCTTCATTCATCCAGTCGTCCCCATTTCAGGAACAAGCTTGACTCGAGGCTGCTGGCCTACCTCTTGCTCTTGACCGTACTGCCGCACTTCACAGAGGCTGCTATAACTTATTAAGTTTATTACATAGAAAGTCACCCGAAAAATCCAGACCATCGAGAAGTGTGTGAACTGACGACTTGAAGAATCGTCTTTGCGCCAAACTGGAATCGTCCCCACATAAATCAAAGTCATCCTGATGATCTGGATCTGCATAATTAGATCTGGACCACCCTGTATTTGCTGCCTTCTCCCTCGCTGGGTTTGATTGGTTTCCCAAAAATGAACTTCTCAGGTCTTTCAGGGCCTTAAGTAGGAAAGTGGCTTTGGGTTCAGCTGACTGGCTTGTTCGTGTGGGGTACTTGTAAGGACGGTCAAGGGTCTCATCTCCATCACATTTACAATATTGGATATGACCAATGTGAAAATACAGCTCCAGAAAACAGAAGGTGCTGGCGGTAAATCAAGACAGATGGCGTCAGAGGAAAGTGGTTGGTGCCCAGTTTCATGCCAGTGAGGTTTCAAGTTTGTCTGCATTAGCTGCCTGCTTTTTCAGTTTGCTGAGTGTATGTACGTTGTAGCTGCGTTTTCTCAAAATTACCAAAGTTCAGCAGCTTCAACTTGAAGAATGGGATTCAACAAAAGCCTGACACGCAGAAATGATTCCACAGACAAAATGTCTTCCTTTTTAAAAGTTTAGTTAAGTTTTAAAGTAAAACAGTTCACACAAAAAAGGAAAAATGAATGTTAAGAAAAGTTCAATTCTAAGCTTAATCTTGTTACAGCTCAAATCGTTACCAATTACTTAACATTTCTGAACCATTTCAAAGCGGTCAGAAAACTGTATGCTTATCCCATTTCTAACTTAATAATGGGTCTTTCAAGTCCCTCTTTACTGGGACCTGTTCTTACCACAACTGAGCTTATTATCATCACACTGTGTCTCAGTTATAGTAAGAAGGTCCTATCTCTTACTAACTTATAGGGGGAAAAGACTGTACCATAAGTTATAACTATGAAAGAAATGTATACTCCATTTAAATTAAGCAAACATTAATATGAGTTTAACTTAAACTTTAACTTTCTAAGATTGGCTCTTACATACGTATTGTTAATCTTTGTGCTTGGCTGGCATTTGCCGGCATTGTGCCATGGTGGTTGGTTCGGTAAGTGCCGGTGCATGTGACTTAAGCAGTGGTTGATGTTTAAAAGAGGCGGTTTGTAGCAATTGACTTGTTTTGTTTTTTTATCTTCATTGAATGTTTGAGCTACTTGATGACATCTTTGTTGATTTTGCTTTTGCTTGTCATCCTGCAGATTTTTTGCTCTTTCATTCCCTGTGTAGTTTGTTTTTAGTTTGTTCCTCCATTTTTTTTCTTCTGCCTTTGTGATGGCGCAGGTTGGCTCCATGCCCCCTCTTCAGCCTTGGGAGCCTCTTGAACCCGACACAGTCGGTCGTCATGACCGGGATGAGCTTGGCAGATGAGGACACACACAAAGCAAGGGGAAGTGCTTTTATTAAAAATAGTCAGACAAAAGTGTCCAAAAAGTGCATTGAAAGAAAATACCCAATAAATAAATACTTCAATAAAAAGAAAGGCCTCCACGTGGAGGTTAAAATCAAGCAATTAAATAATCCATTAAAACGACGTTCAAACCCAATAACATGTGCCCTGGTGCATGCCGTCTTTTAAAAGGGACGTCTCCTTATCTTATCCCTGTATGGGCCCTTCTAGCCAAGGAGGCACCAACCCAGCAGTTCAGCCCACCTTCAACGCTGCTCCTAGACTCTGGGTCCCAGCAGGGCACTATGCCAAAGCTTCTGACTGCCAGGCTGGTGCCCCTGTGGTCCATGGCACCGCCCGCAGGATGCCTCTCTGAGCCGCTCACCCCCCAGCAGTCATGCTCTCTCTCTCTTTGGTGAGGAGGTCACTCTGCTGGAGTGGCCATCGGTCCACACGCTCCCTCGAGGGACTTCCTCCCGGCTGTCAGTCTTCTCTGTCTCGTCTGCTCACACTGCTTCTCTCCCGTTCCTACCTTTCTGCTCTCCTCCTTTGACCTCCGTTTGTTCTTCCATCTCCTCGTTTTCCTTCCTAACACTCGTAGGGTGCGTGGCACAGCTGTGCCAATCAGCAGCTGTCAAAGCCAATTTGGTTCACAGGTGATCCTGCACTACTACACCCCCACCCAAAGACCTGAGTGGGACAATTAGAGCTGTTGATTTATTTATTAAAAACTTGCCCACCTGCCGCAGCCCTCAGTTTACCGCGGCCTTTTATAACATGCGCTCATTCTGGTGTTTGCACCACAGTGTGTTCATAGTCCTGAATTGCAAGTCACATCGTAGGCTGTCATTAGCTTGTCCCTGTTAGGTGTAACGTTGCAGCCAGGGCTCCTTGAGAATCCCCACACACTGTTGGGCTCTCATTTGTTTGTAATGCCAGCTGAGTCCTGACAGTGCCTGCCTGTCCTGATGCCACTCTTCATTCATCAAAATGCCTAATGTCCTTTGTTGTCCAGGCTGATCAAGAGAGGTTCCGGAAGAGAAAAGAGCGTTTTGGAGCTGTGCTGGACACGGTGGCCATCCTGGACGAGCAGGTAAAGCGGCTCTATCGCTGTGTCCTGCTTGGCCTTCATGGATTTGTAAAGCTCACAGTCTACTTTTCTGTGTAGGTAAAGAAAAAGATGCGAGCGGAGCGCTTTGGGATGGCCGCCGGAGTGTACTGAATGGCTCTTCATCCCGACTGTGCTTGTGGTGCTCTTGGAGTGTCGTCCTTGTTTGGTTGGCCGATTGCTCCCGTTTAGGCTCTTTAATTTTCTTGAATCATTTGGGTTCTCGTTCTGTTGTAAACTCTGTGGCCCATTTTGAGTGGGGTTGTCACAAAATAAAGGTGTGTGCAAAGTCTTTCACATTTTCATTTCCGTCTACGTTACAGAAGTGAGGTGCCATGACAAAGTGAAGAGGCCAGAGTGCCCATTCTAGAAGGTTTGACAAAGGCCCTTTCTGTCCAAAAGTCGTACCTTCTAATCCCAGCGAGGCACACAAGGATTCGGAGGTCTGCTTGTGTCATTAACGCCACAATGCAGCTCAGTACGCCGAGGGTGAAACTGGTGACGTGTTGATTGAGGACTATAAGAAGACAATTCTGAGGATAACGGGCTGCTCAGCTGATGGTGGCCAACTGCCATCCCTTCTCACAGCTGTGCCCGCATTCCCAGTGTCCATCTTTAGATTTTAGTAAAATCTCGCTGCACAGTCCTGTTTTTACGTGTCACTGAGACCAGCACTGCTTCACAAGGCTGTGACGCCACACAGCACAGCGGGACATTCACACAGTTTGGGCACCATGTCACTACTGATAACAGACAGCACCGAGGACCTTCAGGTGGTGTTTGCTTTGATTATCCTGGCCATTCTGATAATGTTCTGTCTTTGTGTGCTGTTTAATTCAATTGTAACTCCATATTTTATATTTATGCTGAAGTTGTATTGGCACAGTTAAAGATTCACAAGTGTAGGGGTCTTTATAGCCTCTGACCCACCCACCTTGCTCACAGTGCAGTCCCCCATTTGCTTTCTGAGAGGGGCTGCCAGTCAGTCCTTCACAAAGAACACTCACCCTGAGCCCATGCCATACAGGCCCACAACTGGAAAAAAAACACATGTGACTGTGCCAACGGGCACAATGGGCTGTGGTGGTCTGGCGAAGTGTTTGTGTCTCTCTGTTTATTTATTTATTTCAAATCCTTGCTAGGTGCCTCATATTTGTGTTCATCTTCTAAAGCTCCTTGTGAAGATGCCCGCTGTGAGAAGGTGCCATGTAAAATCATATGCCTTAATGCTGCAGGTCTGGGTGCTGAATTTATATGGCATTTTTCTCCTTGCATGTGCATCCGCTAATTTTCCATATACATTGTTCTGCAGATTTTCCCAGTTTTAAATTCTTGTAGGCCTTACTTTGGGGACACATCTGGGAATCCCCAGTGTTTGCAGTGAATTTGTGCATATGTGCAGCTCAACTTGTCCAACCTGATGATCTACACGTGGCACACACACAAAGGACGTTCTTATTGATGGCAGACGTCTGCATTTCCAGGGCGACATGCTGGCACAGTGGTTAGTCACAAGTCCAGCGCTGGTTTATTGGCTGCCAGTCAGAAACACCCGAGGATCCTCTGACTAGAGGACACTGATGCTCCTCTCGGCTGCCAGCTGTGCCAGAGCTCACCTGAGGTCCCCACCCAAGGAGCTCGGCAGGACCACATCATCCACAAAAAGCAGGTGGGCGGCCCTAGAAGTTCTGTCCATAAAAACGCTGACTGAAACTGGTGACTAAGGAGTGTCGTCTGCCTGCCTTTTGAGTTTGAGTTTGGCTTTGCTGTTTTTTGCTGTGTTGTCCGTTTCCTCCCTTCATGTCGACATGCTGTGGATTTACTAAGTTGGTCTCAAGTGTGATTTTTGTGCTCTTATTTTTATTCTGGATGTTCATTTTTTGATATTCTAAACTTGTTTTCTAGTTATTTTATTTACAGTGCATCCGGAAAGTATTCACAGCGCATCACTTCTTCCACATTTTGTTATTTTACTGCCTTATTCCAAAATGGATTTTTTTCCTCAGAATTCTACACACAACACCCCATAATGACAACATGAAAAAAGTTTACTTGAGAGTTTTGCAAATTTCTTAATAATAAAAAAAATTGAGAAAGCACATGTACATAAGTATTCACAGCCTTTGCCATGAAGCTCCAAATTGAGCTCAGGTGTGTCCTGTTTCCCCTGATCATCCTTGAGATGTTTCTGCAGCTTCATTGGAGTCCACCTGTGGTAAATTCAGTTGGCTGGACATGATTTGGAAAGACACACACCTGTCTATAGAAGGTCCCACAGTTGACAGTTCATGTCAGAGCACAAACCAAGCATGAAGTCAAAGGAATTGTCTGTAGACCTCCGAAACAGGATTGTCTCGAGGCACAAATCTGGGGAAGGTTACAGAAATATTTCTGCTGCTTTGAAGGTCCCAATGAGCACAGTGGCCTCCATCATCCGTAAGTGGAAGAAGTTTGAAACCACCAGGACTCTTCCTAGAGCTGGCCGGCCATCTAAACTGAGCGATCGGGGGAGAAGGGCTTTAGTCAGGGAAGTGACCAAGAACCCGATGGTCACTCTGTCAGAGCTCCAGAGGTCCTCTGTGGAGAGAGGAGAACCCTCCAGAAGGACAACCATCTCTGCAGCAATCCACCAATCAGGCCTGTATGGTAGAGTGGCCAGATGGAAGCCACTCCTTAGTAAAAGGCACATGACAGCCCACCTGGATATTGGCAAAAGGCACCTGAAGGACTCTCAGACCTTGAGAAAGAAAATTCTCTGGTCTGATGAGACAAAGATTGAACTCTTTGGTGTGAATGGCAGGCGTCACGTTTGGAAGAAACCAGGCACCACTCATCACCAGGCCAATGCCATCCCTACAGTGAAGCATGGTGGTGGCAGTATCATGCTGTGGGGATGGAACTGGGAGACTTGTCAGGATAAAGGGAAAGATGACTGCAGCAATGTACAGAGACATCCTGGATGAAAACCTGCTCCAGTGCGCTCTTGACCTCAGACTGGGGCGACGGTTCATCTTTCAGCAGGACAACAACCCTAAGCACACAGCCAAGATATCAAAGGAGTGGCTTCAGGACAACTCTGTGAATGTCCTTGAGTGGCCCAGACTTGAATCCGATTGAACATCTCTGGAGAGATCTTAAAATGGCTGTGCACCGACGCTTCCCATCCAACCTGATGGAGCTTGAGAGGTGCTGCAAAGAGGAATGGGCGAAACTGGCCAAGGATAGGTGTGCCAAGCGTGTGGCATCATATTCAAAAAGACTTGAGGCTGGAATTGCTGCCAAAGGTGCATCGACAAAGTACTGAGCAAAGGCTGTGAATACTTATGGACATGGGATTTCTCAGTTTTTTTATTTTTAATACATTTGCAAAAATCTCAAGTAAACTTTTTTCACGTTGTCATTACGGGGTGTTGTGTGTAGAATTCTGAGGAAAAAAATGAATTTAATCCATTTTGGAATAAGGCTGTAACATAACAAAATGTGGAAAAAGTGATGCGCTGGGAATACTTTCCGGATGCACTGTATCTGTTCAGAGCTTTTTTCATTTTGATGCCATTTGTCTTGTTAGTCCATTTGTTGTTTTTTTTTAATCATTCCTTGGTGTGTTTTGTCTTTTTAGACCCGATTACATCAAATATTCATGTTTAATTCCTCACTTCCTGTGTGCTCACCTGTGTCAGACCAGGTACACCAGGAGCTGCTCTTTACATTTCGGCCCACTACGCCATCCCCAGTAAATAACAAACTTTCTGAAATCGACTGACTTTAGCAAACCGAGCCGCTCCGGTCCGTGACTTCGATGGATGCAGTTGAGGCTTCTCTTGAGGGTTTGATTTTATATCTCCGTCCATTATGCTTGAGAGGAGGTGGTGATGCGGGGACACCTCTAGGCTTCTAATATGAGGCCTTAAATCTGAGAGTAAGCCATGTTTTGTTACTCTTCAGTCCTAATTACGAGCCAACTCTCTAACTGCTGGGTGAGCTCCTGCTGTTGCTGTGGTAAAGCTTGGTCTCCCTGACCCTGTGTATTTTCTGCCCATTGTCTCGTAATCGTACGTTAGGCGCCGTTTCATTGCCCCAGCGTTCAGGTGGTGTTCATGTGCAGGGCCTCGTGTCACACCCTCAGATCTTTGCTGTGGACCATCAGAGTTGCAGGTTCACCAGTCTGCACGGACTGAGAATACTGGACTTTAAAAATAAATCAATAAAGTGACTCCTTACACGGCACACTTTGAAAGCTTTTCCAGATCTTAGGATAAAGTATGAATCCCTTAAGCTTTATTAAGAACAGTCTCATTGTCATCCATTTTGTTTCCACGGGGTGGGTCGTCCCCCACTTTTCTCCTAGCGGGTTGTGCCTTGTACTCCTCTGAGGAAGATCGCTGAGGGGCATTCCAACTGCACACCCAACCATCCCTTGATCTTCTCCAAGGCCTTCACCCTGGTATGTAGACTGAGCCCACCTCCCTCGTGCAGAAAGCTCTCTTCAGTCCGCTGTACTCCCGTTCTCATTGTTTCCATCACAGCCCAGCACTGGTGAGCCATGGGCTTGTAGATGGACTGTGGACGATGTAGTGAATTGGTGAGACTTTGCCCCACTCAACACCATACTTCAGTCCAACATTAATAAAGATGCTGCTGTTGCTTGGTCTGTGTCATGGTCACCTCATAACAAAGACCCCGAAGCACTTCATCACCTGCACATGGGACAACAGCTCACCGCTTACTGATGGGAATATGCTGCATTTTTCTGGGAGAGGATTATAACATTTGATTTCTGATTGCTAAGTGCAGCTCACTCTGCTGTGAACTGCTGCAGTGGGCACCATAGATCAGTGGCCAAGAGGGCAACATCACCGGAAAAAAAAAAGGCAGAATTGTCCCCCTCAGACTGGATATCCTTCAGTCTCCACCTGTGTCTTGAAGTCCTGTCCATGAAAATCCACAGCAGGAGATGAGACGCAACCTTGGCAGAGTCTTGTGCCCACGTTGAATGGTCTTGATAGGAAGTATGCCAACAGACCTCTTATTCCACAAGTGCACTGACCAAGGGGCACGTACCAGGAGCGGCCGTGTCCTCTTCAGAATACCATATGACACACAGTCCTAAGCTGTAAGTGTGGATTGGACAACTCCCATAAGTCTTCATATGTTTGTATAGCCGGTCCGCCATTCCACAGCAAAGGCTTTTCAGGAGAGGCCGAGGATCGTGACCACTCGTATTTAAGCGCACCTTTTTGACCCCAAACTGCCAGCCCCGTTTTATGCAATACAATTTCTTTTTGTTTAGCCCCAAATCACACAAGAAGTGCTGCAGTGGGCTTTAATAGACCCTGCCTCCTGACAGCCCCTCCGCCTTGACTCTCTAAGCCAGGGGTCCTCAATCACGGTCCTGGAGGGCCTGTGCTGAACTGAAGCTGTGAGTCTTCAGCCTGAGACCGAGGGGGCATCTCTTATAGCAGCAGGCAGACTACCCCACAGTTTAGGGGTCCTGT
Source organism: Polypterus bichir lapradei (assembly GCA_026402145.1). Classification (NCBI taxonomy): domain Eukaryota; kingdom Metazoa; phylum Chordata; class Cladistia; order Polypteriformes; family Polypteridae; genus Polypterus; species Polypterus bichir. Next base: position 829,472 of record JANRMT010062814.1, read on the forward strand.
AACTAAAAGCTCGACCTCCCACTGTTATTTTAATAATCCTTGAGATCCTAAACAGACCGGCATCTTGAGATCTTAATGTGCACTCAGGTTTGTAAGTCATGATAAGTTCAGACAAGTAAGTCGGACCTCGGCCATTTAATGCTTTATATGTTAAAAGGAGGATTTTGAAATCTGCCCTAAACTTCACCGGGTGCCAGTGTGAGGATTTAAGGACTGGAGTGATGTGTTCGTATTTTCTTGTTCTTGTAATAATTCTTGCAGCAGCATTTTGGATTAACTGGAGGCTGAATAAACAACAGTTTGAACATCCAGTGAGCACCGCATTGCAGTAGTCAATCCTATTAATAATAGATGCAGGAATTAATTTCTCAGAATCCTGTTTATTTAGAAAGCGCCTTAATTTCCTAACATTTTTAAGATGGAAGAAACAGGATTTGGACAACTTTGAGATGTGCTTTAAATGACCTGCTAGAGTCAAAGAGAACTCCAAAATTCCGGGCTGATTCAGTAAAATTAACGGGAATTCCAACGAAATGTGACCACCACCTCACAAAGATACCCTCAGCTGAGGTCCTCATTTCTCACCATTACTGAGAACATCCTGGCTGACATGCCACTTGCACTTCTTGATTCTCTTGATGCCATCTGCGTGTTATTCTCGGGTCTGGAGCTCCTCCTCTTTTTCTCGGCTCGACTGCTGCTGTCCACCCTCGGGGCTGAAGGTTGCAGCCATGAAAGGCACCAGCACCCTCTTGTCCACAGCTCCTTGAATTCGGCCCATTGGCCTGTGTATGCCAGACCTCTTCTGAGAGACCCCTCTAGTTGGCCTTTCATTCACCTAAGCCTTAGTTTATTACACGCATGCCACCCAGTCACATTAACGAAAGACACGTGACCACCATCTTGTATACCAAGTACTGTATGTGGCACCAAGCTGGGGACTTCTGAGTATCTGCACAGACACCTATGAACGTTTAATGGTCACCCCATGTCCTCATCCTGGCTAGCGGTCACGAACTCTGGGCTGAGAATGAACGAATGTGATGGCAGAAGGACTGACAGACAAGAGGAGACCATTTTGGTCATTTGTGGCTCGTTTGTTTAGCTGCTGGCTCAGCTGTCCCAACATCTCCTCCAGACCCTTCTTAAAGGTTGTCAGAGTTTCTGCTCCAACTCCATGTCTTGGTATTTTGTTCCCACAACTCTGCGTGAAGAGGTTCTTCCTGGCTTCAGTCCTAAACGCATCTCCTCTTCATTTCCACTGCTGTCCTCCGGTAGGTCACTCTCCCTTTAGCTGATGGAATTCTTCAGGATCCACTCCAGTTGCCTTTGAGGATTTTGAAGTCCTGGTTTAGGTCCCCACGCGGTCTCCTCTGAGGGACTCCACTGATGACAATTCTCTTCTTTTCTGTACTCTGCTGGTTAACCATCTTGAGCTCCAGTGACCTCTGATGCCCACAGCTTCTAGTTTTGGAATTCATCTTGCGGTTGTAAAGGTTTGGCTTGTCGTGATCTTCCTCTGATAAGCCCGCGCCGCCTGTAGGATTGTATTGCATGTTATTTTCAGGTACTTTCCAAGTGTATTTTATTTTGGGTTCCATAGTTTTGCATGGCACAGAAGTACGACGTTGTGACTGAAACGAGGTTCTAGTGCAGTGTTACAGTATGGATGGGAGGATCTCGGAGGTGAGCTGCTGCTTCTTCAGATCGGTGTTAGGATCATCTGCTCTGTAGATAACTGAAGGTCATGACGAGACCTCGACATGTCCACTCCTCAGTCGCATCGGACCAGCACACTGGTATGAGCTTCTTGGACATTCATTTCCATTAACCTTAACCCCGACTCCTTTGCGGCTCATCTCTTCTTTCCATAAGGTTGGTCCTCATTTAGCCAGCTGAGCATTTGTGAGGTCAGGTAGTGACGCTGGGTGAGGAGACCCAATTCATCCTGAAGGAGTTCATTAGGGTTGAGGTCAGGCCTCTGTGCAGGCCCCTCGTCTTCCTCATTGTCTTTATGGACCTGGCTTTGTGCACAGGGGCAGAGTCCTGCCAGGACACCAATGGGCCTTCCGCTGTCTGAAGCGCACAATTGTCTCTGTGGCATTAATGGGACCCTCCACTTGAACACAATGGCCTACCCCGAGCCCTGCTGTAATTCATCCTGTTCCCCAAACTTCACTGTATGCCCCGTGCAGTCCGGAGGTTGGTGTTCTGCCAGCCTCCTCAAACCCTGACTGGTCCGTCACACTCGCAGATACTGGAGCAGGATTCATCACTCCACCAAACTCGTCTCTACTGCTCCAGAGCCTATTGGTGGGCATTGTGCTTGATGCCACTCCAGTCGACACTTGGCATTGAACCCAGAGAGCTTGGGCTCGGCCACTGAAACCCAATTCATGAAGCCCCTGATGCACGGGCCTTGCGTTGACGCGACTTCCAGAGGTGGTTTAGGACTCTGTAGTGAGTGGTGCCCACGGAGGAGAGGCCGTTTATGTGCTTCAGCACTCGCTGGCCCCACACTGTCACTTTAGGTAGACCACTTTGTGGCTGATCAGTTGTTGCTCCTTCCATTTGACCTCCAAAGATGTGGGAGAGCACAAATTCCACATTCTGACTTGTGTCACAGATGGCAGTGCCACGTTTAAAGTCACAGAGCTCTTCAGTATGACCCGGTGTTTGTCAATGGAAGTTGCCTGGCCGTTTCCTGATTCAAAGTTCCAGCTGACCATGACACACCTGACCTTTCGGCCATTTAGTGTCCTTAACCGGTCACTCTAGCGTGGACATTGTGACCTGGTGACCACCTTAAAATTCCGAAGGAGGCCAAGCTTTTAGCTATGGGGCGCCCAAACTCTGCCTGCTTTGGGATAACAGGTGACGGTTGGCGCTCTTGCCCACTTACCTGCTTGTTGTTCATCGTGCTGCCTCTCTTTGCTTTGCCGGCACTAAATCTTCTCTTCTCGGTCTCTGTGGTGGCATTGGGAGCGGGCGACTCATTACACACGAGAGGCCTGTTTTCAGACATCTTCTAGCCAGATGGCCTCGTCATCGCTGTGACCCCGCTATGTTTGTATGTATGTGACTGACTGGCCGGCGTGTGTTTTTTTCCGTGTGTCTTGCTGCCCTTTGTTTGTGTTGCACTCCTTCATCTTTATAGAGCTGTGCCTTTGTAATCTTCACGTAGCGCCCCGAGTGCCAACTACGACCGAGCTGCAAAACGGCCTTCCCGCCAAAGGTGTGTCAGCACCTGTACCTCCACGGAGGACGGCCCCACCAAGCTCCCACATTCTGCCAGTGGAGACAGAGAAGGCTGACTAATTGGTGGAGGTGGGCGCTGTAAGTGATCCTGTGTTTCCGATTCCTCCAGCAGAGACATTCCGTGTCCGCTGCACATTCTGATGACTCTGGCGGACGAGTAAATCTACACGCCTTGTAAAATTCTAGCACGTAGCGCACTTGGCAGTTAAAGGAGCTCTGTGCGCCCGTATCCCTGGCCAAGGAGCAGCGTGCCATGCCAGGTATCTCCTCTTCTGCGTCACTGCGGACTTGCTGAAATCCATCAGCCGCCCTCCACATCCGTTTCCACTCACGTGGATTTTTCTCTCGCTCACCGCTCGTAAGAGTTAACTGGCCCGGCCTCGTGAGGCCTGGTGTGAGCTGGGAGATGCACCGACACGAAGGCATCTGCTCAGGTGCCGCTTTAATTGCCAGATGGTAAAATACGCGGAGGGTGACCTTTTGCTCTGCCTGCTCACATGGGTGAAGAAGATCGTGTGCTAATCCCCGCTAATCGCGGCCAAAGTCCAGAATCTGCTGCCTGCGCTCTTGGAAGCCTGCACATGCACGCCGGGCCGCGGATCGATGGCTCGCTGCTGCTGGCTGCTCTCCAGCTCCACTCAGGCTGGCATCAATGGCCGTTTCCTCCAGCACAGGGCACACCGTGGCAGTGGCGGCGGCTATGGATGTGAGCGGGCACACAGGAGGCTAATGCCGCAGCATGGAGAGAGTGCGGTCACGGCAGATATTTCCTGATGATGCGGAACGTCTTGGCAGCTCGGAACAAACTGAAGTACGACGGCTTTTCACTCCAAGTGCGTGTCAGCAGTGACCGCTTGAGTTTACGCACAGATTGTTGTTTCTCGCCCGATGGGCATCGTGGTCCTGGGTGGCCCAAGGGGACTTGAGCATGTGCGGCCTGCATGTGGTAAGAGAGCCAGCCTCGAACCTTGAGGTGGCCATGTTCTACACTGGTGCTGCTCCAGATTTACAATTTTATTTTGTGTCATTCCATTTACGAGCCCAGGGCACTTTACAAACATGACGAACTAGATACAAAAAAATCAAAGTGACAACAACACGAAACAGAATGAAGCAGAAAGAAACCAAATACACAAGCTGAGGGGCGTGGATGTGACAAGTGGCCCAAGGGTGCCTGGCGTGTAGCTTAGTGCCACCTGCAAGAGAGGAGCACAGGCAGCCTGACAGTGAAGCGTAGATGTTGTGCCACGGCTCATTCTGGGGCAGAGGTGCCAGAGCCACCAGGTGTGACATGGCAGGATTGCCACTTCTTCTCTAGCTAGTCCCATTTTTAGATGGGGCTCGTTAGTTTTTGGACGAAGTTTCCCCAGCAGAGGTTACCGCGTGGTTTTCATGGACGGATGCCATGATGGGCTGCCATGGGCACAATGAAGTCATTTTACATTTTAAAAGAACCTTTTGCCTGTAGTGGGTCCTTCGTGCCCCTACTTCTGCCCCCCATGCCACCTCTGTCAAAGCCTCATGGTGCCACCCCAGGCTTGTGTTCAGGCTGGTTAGTGATGTAACATGAAAGTCCTACTCATCAGCTGGAAGGGGCATCTGGGTTACCGACTGGGACCGAGGTGGCTGGTGGCCATGTTTCAGCTCTTTCTGCACTCGGCTGCTCCCATTGACTCCTCTCTTTATCGATTATCGTCCGTGGAGGGTGAAGCCACCACCCTTGTGTTTCAGGAGCGAATCGGCTGACCCAGAGGGATGCCTTCTGCCCACCTGTACGCTTTTGCTAGCATTCATATGTGAAGCCACGACCCTGCCTGCCCTGCCCTGCCCTGTCTCGTCCCATGTCGTGTGCCCACGTCTGCCAGCTTCCAGTGTGCTCCTGGTGCCTTTCTTGGCTCAAAACATCCCTCCTGCGCTCCGCTGTCCCGCTGAACGTTGTGACTGCAGGTTTGTCTCGGAAGTTGGCGCTCCGGCACGCGGGAAGCAGGATGCTTCTGCTTGTCCAGACAGGATAGACGCGGCCGCTGGGGAGGCATTCGTCCACAATTTATGTCAGCCGCTGATTGCTCCCGCGCGCATGCTTTACTACCGGAGAGCTTCATAAAGGCGTGTAGAAAAGGAACGCTCACGTCCAGCCCGCGTGATGGATGGCGCCTCCCGTGGGACGCGGTCTTCTCGACGGCTGACATCTTGTTAGAGTGAATTATTGACTTGCCGTATTGCAGCAGCTTGGCTCTAATTTATCACTTAATGGACTCGGAAGGAGAGGCCAGGCCGGCTAAGTGAAAAAGCACGCCCAGCGCCGGCCGAGCTGCCATAACAAGTCCCAGGGCTCGGCCCGAGCCAGCGCCCGACACTAATTGATTTATTGAGACGGCTTTTAGTGACGACGCAGAGGAGGCTCCGGCCACTTTACGCTGCTCGTGCTGTGGCTCCAAGTGGCAAGGATGACGTGTGCCCACCCGGGTACCAGCCTGCAGGGTTCTCCATCACTTGCAGCATTTTCTCTCATGTCCTGTGACCCACTGGGTGATGTGACACTCCTAGAAGCACAGGTTGTCACCTTCACACCATGAGTGGCATCAGATTGTGAAGCTCCTAGATATTAAACCCCTGCCTGATGTCTCTTCATGGCACTGGCATGGCTCCGTACCCTGCGCTGGTCTCCTGCTGTTTCTGATCTGGTTTTGTTTTGCGGTGCCAATCTGGAGCCGCCCACCCACCCCAATCACTTGGCAAAGTGGAGTAAGTTTGGCTGCTTTTCTATTTTGATGCTTTGTGTTTTTGTTTCATTTGGTCATTGAAGCCAAGGCTGTTCACCTTTGGCACTTAGTGCCACTTGCACCCGTGTCCCTTCTTTGTTGACAGCACTAGTGAATGATAATTAAGAAAACTGAAAATGGAGGCCCCTGCCGTGGGGCCAAACTGGAAATGAGCCTCGGTGACCTCAGAAAGAGAGCAGAGAAAGGCCATCGAAGTGAAGGGGGATGGCACCGAGCAGCTTTGGCGTAACTGGCACACTTGTATGAGAAGTGCTGGCACCACTGGGGCGATACAAATGACAAATGGTGACAGGAGTGCCACTGACAGCAGGAGTCGGTCAGTGGACCATTAAGATCTGAGGGTCACAAGTGGCCATGCCAGAGCTCCAAGACACTCTTGAAGATGCCACTGCAGTGCCACCTGTACCTTGGAGTGGCAGCCTACTGTAGTTGTCAGCAGTCCAGGCAGGTGGCACAGGTGACACTTGCCCATGCCAAAGAGTCTATACGGCACCTGTCGGCCTCAGGCCAGTTTAGGTGAATGACCAGCCTGACGTGGAATGGCATCACAAAGGCCACCCCTGGCCAGTTGGCATGAAGCTGTTTGGTGCCCACAGTTCAATGCAGTTCTCTGCCAATGTTACTTTTTCACTGTCTCACGGGGCAGATGCAGCATTAGCAGTTGAGGCGGAGGGTCACTTAGAAAGGCACTATATACACCGGTGCCCACAAACCACTGACAATGAACAAGAGAAGGCCAAACGTTTGCTGGCATTGCATTCTTTATTGTGCTTTCATCAATACAACTTGAGAGAGTTAGGAAGGAACTGGCGGCAAGGCGGGCAGGCGCTGGCAAGCAAACGGAACTGGGAGCAGCTGGCTTGGGGCAAAGGCCGCTCTGCACCTGCCCCGAGTCGTGGTCTCTGTGCCAAGCGCTGGGGTCAGTCAGTCAGAATGTCTGTGTGTGGGCACCATGGCTGGCCGAGGGAACTGGGCCATGGCACTCGCCAGTGTTGATCCATACAGCGCCGTGCAAAGCAGGAAGAGAGCGAGCATGCCTCCGCCACTACACGCTGGAGCCACGCGCCCACCGCCACGGCTGTCTGCCCAACCGCCCGCCCGCTCGCTCTCGGGTCTCTTGCAGGTCTGCTTTCCCCGGGCTTCTTACAGATTTGTGGCAGCAGTCAGTGTGTGAAAGTTGAACATGGGATCGAGTGGCCCGGACTCGTAGGGGACAGACCGTGAGTCCGGTGGCCGAGGCTTTGCTCGAGTTTTCTCCAGGCCCAGCCAGGGAAGCGCAAAGTTTGCCGACGTGAGAAACGTAGCAGCGGTGGCGCCCGCCTCAGGAGCAGCCGCAGCGGTCCACCACCATCGCCGGGATCTTCCCGTAGATGATCTGCTCTTTGCCATTGAAGTAGAGCATGTTGATGGGCGACATCTTAGTGGGGGTGCAGCAGGGCCCCACGGAGCCCCTGGGGTTGGTGTTGTGGACCACGTGGGAGTGCGGGAACTTCTGCAGGTGCCCGGACTCGCACTCGCCGGAGCAGTAGTTGGCTTTGTATCGCTTGGGGGCAATGATCCAGTCCCAGCCAAAGGCCTCGAAGTCCACGGTCAGCGGGTAGCGGCAGCAGTGAAATTCGGACGAGTGCTCGTCGCAGTCCAGGCCCGCGTCCCTCCTCAGCCGCTTGGGGGCCTCGGCGATCTTCACCTCCAGGAATGGTTGCTGCAGAGAGAAGGAAAGGCGAGAGTTAAGGGTGGCCTGGTGGGGCGCCGGCTGAGGTCCACCATCTCAGGACCCACGTACTCCACTGCAGCCTCTCCTGGCAGCCTCCGAGCCAAGGCAGGAATGACTCCTGTCAGCTCCAGGCCGGGAAGTGATCCTGGGCAAAGCTGTGCCAGCCACCCACTAAGAAATGGCTTTCCCCAAAGCGTTATCGTACTTACCAAGCCCTCCTCGCCGGCAGCAGGGGTGGTCACTGCCAGGTCCTTCCCAGAAGGGTCCAGCGCGTTGATTTCAACCCCCCAGTTGGTCTCGGGTTGCCGCAGCCAGAACTGCAGCACCTGCTTGAAGTCGACGCTTTGCCATGCGCTGCTCCCCGGGGTGACGTCCAGCTTTAGGGAGCGAATGCGGATGTGGTGGGTGGCGTCCGGGCCTATGGCGGGCTTCAGGCGGAGGATCTGCAGCACCACGGTCAGCGGCTCCAGCGAGGGGCGCAGGTGTACCCAGAGTTGTGCCTTCACGATGCGGCTGGGCTGCACCTTGGGGCTCAGGGTGAACAAGCAGCAGGTGGGCTTGCCCTCCATCTGGACCACCGGATCAGCTTTAAAAAAAAAAAAAAAAAACGAGCACAAGAGATGCCAGCTGTTAGCACCTGCTGACACCTGGCACTCACTCCCCCACCCAAACCCCAGGCGCTACTCACGTTCTGTGCCCATGACGATGATGCTCTCCGTGGTCGCGTGGAAGTCGTCCTCCTCCACCCCGACGTCACTGCCGTCGTCCCCCAGCACGTCGTACTGGTCGAGCAGCTGCAGCAGTGGCGGCGCTTTGGGCAGCAGCTGCTTGACGGCGTCCCGGCTGATGTTGGGCGGCTGCTTGAGGCGCAGTTTGCTCAGAATTTGCGTCTTGATGGCCTCGAGCCGCAGGTGTCGCGAGTGATTGCGGAAGGTGCAGGACGAGCAGGGCTCGCCGGGCTCTTCAGACTTGGGGGCCACGTCGGCGCCCCCGGGCAAGCTGAGCGCCAGCAGTACGAGCAGCGCGGGGTCCCACATCGCCATGTCTCTCTGTCATGGGCGTCCTGCGGGACGGCCGCGCCTTTTATACACCTCGGCGAGCGCGTCGTCGTCCAAGTCCAGCCATTATTGGACGGGCGGGACCAATTCGTGACATGCGCCCCACCCGCCGCCCACCCGGGTTCCGGGACAAGGGACCGTGCGATCGAGTGCCCCGTCGGCGGCGGAGGGGCTCGGCGTCCTTCTTGGCCGGCCATTGCGGAGCAGCGCGGTAGGAAGTGGACGCCAGTTGTGATTTCTTTTCTTTTCTTTTCTTTTAATTTATTAGCGCCGGGCGCTCGACATGGGAGGACAAATGACGGAGAGCCCCGGGACTGGCGTGCGGCGCTGCGCTGCGCTCCCTCTTCGCGGACTGAGACGCACTTCAAGTGTCCGCTCGGGCTCGACCGGCGGCGGCTAGCGGGGACTTCAGGACCGGGACAGCAGGTGCGCTGAAAGCGATCACTCCAAGTGTTTCCGTTTGTATGGCGCCATTCACCGACTTCAGGCACCGAGCGAGCGCTCACACATTTAGAGGTCAGATGGGCGCACACGTCAGGTAAAGTGAAGGTGATGGGGGGGGGTCCGCTTTATTTTACTTTAAGCGACCTCCACGGGGCGGCCTGCCCTGACAACTTGCACGACTCTAAGGTGTCTGCATATTAAACTTGTCACTGACGGGCAGGGCGCTATATAGTATCCAGTATTATTTGACTGACGCCTTTGTCGATTACAACAGTTGAGGGACATTTCTTTTTGTCGCGACTTGCTGAGGGTCACACTGTATCAGTCTCAGAGTCTGAAATCCAAAGCCACACTGAGCTGCGTCTTCACTTCAGTCGATGGCGTCGCTCTGTCCCGGCAGGCGCTGCACGCGGGTGCCCCGGCGTTTCTCGGCTCCCCTTCTTCTTGGGTGATCTGATCGGCAATGTTGGAAGGAAAGTTGGGTTCTTCTTCTTCTTCTGTGTTCTTGTCTTTTTCTATTTGTCGACTTATGAAAAGATTCTGCGCACAGGACGCTTTCATGGCGGGGTTCAAGTGCAGCGCTTCGAGTTCGCTCCTTCGGATGAGACCCCACCACTTCTCATTTTGGTTCGTTTTAGTTGATTTCCAACACTTGGGGGTCCATCATTACAAATGCTAAGGGTTCAAAGGAAGCAACCGAGAGCGGCGGATAAGTGCGAAAGCGCAAAGGGGACAAAAGGCGACACAGTGACCAAAGAAGGGCAGGCAGGTGCAGCGCGTAGCTGCGTCCTAATAAACCAGCCGTGGCCGAGGAATTCGAGATTCAAACGTCCGTCAGACGCCCGCTGAGGTGGCCGAATGTGATCTGCACGACGAAGCCCTGGGGCTTTTTATTTTTTAACAAATAGTACCGCTACTAATAATTAATGCGTAACATCCCATAATTTATAGAGCTTCTAAACTGCGTTTCTTAGTTTTTCTTGACATGCACGTCTTCGGTCAGTTCTGACCCAGCATTGACTTTAATGGACGTTCTGCTGTTTTGTTTGTTCACAACCCACTAAACTCATCCAAATGATTCGATTATTTGATCTTTCATTTTTGAGGTCACTTTGTCCGTCTACCTTATAAACCTGCTTGTCCAGACGCTGCGCTCATCCCACAGCTGCCATAGGGGAGCCATTTCTGTTTTCTAGAAGGACCATCCGGGTACATGAGGGCTCAAGAAGGAACTTTTATTTCTCTTGATTCATAGGAGGCTCCGCAATTAACAAGAACAGTGCCAGGTAGGTAAGTGACGCGCCATTGCGCTGCCCATGTTAAAGGGCTCTCGCTGCGCATAATGGCTCGGCTGCCAGACGTTAAAGGTTTCTGTTTTGTGCACGTATTGGGGGGCTTCGCAGAACAAAACTCCTTAAAGCTTCTCAGAATGGAGCGACTCTTCGTAAAATGAGGGTCTGCAGGAGCCGCACCAACCAGTAAAGTGCCGTCAGAAGCCGACATTGTCACGACAGACGGACAGACAGACAGACACGTGTCCAGTTATTTTTGTGATCTTCTGCTGTGCTTTAACTCATTTCGTGCCCTCCTGAATAGTTGTAAAGCGCCATTGAACATGGGAAAGGCGCTATATAAAACGAGCAGCTTTATTCTTTTTATTATTTATGCGCACATTTAACACAAACCTCAGTCAGACTGCAGCCGAAGTGCTTTACATTAAAACTTGGAACGTAATTTGTCAGCGTCACTGGGAGTTTGCACCTTTACCCAGTCCTGTTATTAGTGGACTGGCACAATTTGTACAGGGAGAGGGGAACACCTGGCTGGGAGGAGCCAACAGACTGTAGGGGAGGAGCCAACGGTATGTAAATGGGTGGCGGGAAAAAGGAGAGGAGAGGAGAAGCGCAGAGCCAACGAGAGAAGCGGACGCCATCACAGGAAAAGAGATGGACAACGTCAGGTGAGCCCGGGTTCAGGTCGGGACGAAGGGGACCTGAGGGGCCAGCACAAGGGACTGGTGATCTGTACGTTTACCGGAACCGCAGGCTGAGCTGGACATTCGGTGCAGAGAATATTTAAAGGACTACGAATACCGTATTATTTATTTATTTATTTATTTTCTCAGATTTCTGTATTAGTAGCGCATGCGTTTAAGTGTTTTGTGCCGTGATCGGTGTTATGTATATAAGGGGCTTGTTACAGTAAGTGTGTGCATCTTCTTCCAGTGATCATTTTTACTTAACTCTGTGTCACTGGTGTGTCTCTGTACTTGGACAGTAGTGTTGGTCACTCACCCCAGATTATTTTTATTGATATCTTTGCTGCCGCTCTAGGAGGGCAGCACACATTATAATCGTGCCAGTTCTAAGAGCCTACAATGGACATAAATCAAATAAATTGAAATGAAATTAAAGAAGAAGAAGATGAGTAAGAGCAGGACAACCATCAGTATCAGTGAAGGTCACTGAAAGCGAGAGAACACAAAGGGGTCTTCGACTGAAGGGGACCCCTTAATGTATTGAGGTAAACGTGAAGGCTTTTAGTGGCCTTTCTGAGCAGCGGCTCCAGGTTTTCAGGTTGGCTCGACTTGTCCGTTGGGCCAGTTTTGAGTCACCACACACACGGCGAGTTAAATCAGGGTAACATTTGAATGGCGGAAACAATTAATTCACAAAACACACTTCATATGTGCCAGAAGATTTACCAGAATGTCCGACACATGGTCCAAACGTGGCACATAAATTGTATTCAAGTCTATGCATAGCAGGACCATTAGTGTTAACATCAATTGTACCCCCCCCCCCCCCTTTATTTCCATGGATTCTACTGTCCATTGTGGGCAATTTGTGTATTTATAAAATATTTAAAAATAAAAATCCTCAAACTCAGTTGATATAAAATGAGCTTGGGGAGAACAATCAGAAAATGGACGTATGGGGACAAGGCAATAATGGCACCCCAAGGGGTGGTGACCAACATACAAAAATCCTGATCACCCTACTGGCCACTACAGAGAAAATCTGATGAATAAATGAACCCCTTCATCATTTTACACACTTCAGTCAGTCAGGTCTCCTCTTCATCACTGTGAAGGCTCAGCTCTTTTAATCTTCCCTCGTAACTCATCCCCTGTAGCCCTCATTCAGCCCAGTCGCTCTTCTCTGGACCTTCTCTTGTGCTGCTGTGTCTTTATGGCGATCCAAACTGCACCCAGGACTCCAGATGAGGCCTCACCAGTGTGTTATAAAGCCTGAGCAGAACCTCAGTGGACATGTCAAGGCGCTATATAACCTGACACTCTGTTAGCCTGTCGGGAAGTTGATAGCTTAGACTCCACTATGACTCCTAAATCCTCCTCATAAGGTGGACTCTCGATTTTCAGACCCCCATTGTGTATTCAGACCTCATATTTTACTTGCTACATGTAATACTTTTGCTTACATTAAATGTCATCTGCCACAAATCTACCCAACCCTGCCTGCTCTCCAAGACCCTCTGTGTTGATTTAATGGATACTCAATTATCTGCCAGTCCACCTATCTTGGCATCACCAGCAAAGATAAACAGCTTGTTCCTTATAGTCCTACCAACACTGCCCCCTGCTGGTCACCAATCTTAACATTGGCCAATTCTGATGAGGTTCCTCACACCATTACCCTCTACTTTCTGTGTCTGAGCCAATTCTGTACCCACCACACCCTGACCTGCCACTTCTTTTAGTTTGATGCCCACCTTCTCAGGTGGCACCCCATCAAATGCTTTCTGAAAGTCCCCATTAATATTCTCATCTCCTCCTCTGTGGTCATCTCCTTTTGTTGCCTCCTCATAGAATTCCAGCCTGTCAGTAAAACACGACCCCCCCCTCTTCTGACTTCACGCTGACTGTCCTGTCCTTGCCATGTGTTGCTCATCTTCTCCTTAATAATTCCTTCCATTCATTTTCCTGTGATGCCCGTTAAGCTTACTGGCCTGTAGTTGCTCTGATCTGCCCGGTCACCCTTTTTATATAACATGATGATATTTGCCATTTTCCAGTCTTTCAGAATCTCCTCAGTGCTCAGTGACTTCCTAAATCTGTGCCAAGGGTCTCTGTCTGCACTCGCTGGCCCCCTGAAGACCTCTGTGGTGATTTGTGTGATGTCAGCCTATTTAATCTCAACTGCTCTTCTCTCTCTTGACTTTCTAAAGCACTCCTTAGTAGTCCCTGTTACTGCTCTGAGGTTATCCACTTGCTCACTGGTGAAGTTTAGGGGGTCCGCTATCTCACTGTCTGTATCTTTTAATCCCCCTTTACTATTCCTGATGCACTTCACCTCCTCCTTGACTCTTCTTTTACTGCTAAAGAATCTCTTCAGGTCGTCACTTGTCTTATCTGCTATTTCTGTCCAGCTGTCTTTTAGCCTCCCTGATCTCCTTCTTAATGGTTGCCCTCATGTTCTCATACGCCCTACGATTCACTTTAGATTTATTTGTTTTATACGCCCTACTCGTCTGTTTTTTCCTTTGCAGCTTCTTTTTTAACTCTTTATTATCCCACTGTGGAGTTTTCTTACATTTCCTATTAATTTGATATGTTGGTCTGTCCTTGTCCTTCATTACATGTGACACATTCCTCAGTCTGCTCCACTGTCTTATCCCGGTCCATCCTCCTTAGAATTTGCTCAAAATTTTCCTTATCAAGTTAAACTTAAGAGTTTTAGTTCTTTGCAGGCCCGCTCTCCTAAAACACTGAGAATTGTATTATATTACGGTCACGTGACCCTAGTGGTCCAATCACCTCAGTGACCCTCAATCCTGTCCTGATTATTACAAAATACTCAATCCAGAGAGGCCTCACCCTGTGTTGGTTTGTTATAAAGAATCGCTGATTAGGTGTACAGTAATCCCTCGTTATATCGCGCTTCGACTTTCGCGGCTTCACTCTATCGCGGATTTTATATGAAAGCATAACTAAATATATAACGCGGATTTTTCGCTGCTTCGCGGGTTCTGCGGACAATGTGTCTTTTTACTTCCTGTATATGCTTCCTCAGTTGGTTTGCCCAGTTGATTTCATACAAGGGACGCTATTGGCGGATGGCTGAGAAGCTAACCAATCAGAGCACGCAGTTAAGTTCTCCTGACTGAGAAGCTAACCAATCAGAGCACGCAGTT
>JANRMT010062814.1:843892-857703 GCA_026402145.1 Polypterus bichir lapradei
AGTTAAGTTCTCCTGACTGAGAAGCTAACCAATCAGAGCACGCAGTTGAGCTCCTGCGTGCTGAAATGCAGTGTTAACCAGGAAGTCTCATCTCGCTCATTCAGCATCAACGTGTTTCGCTGTGTAAAGAGTTGTGCTCTTTAGTGTTTATCTTTGTGCATAGTCAAGCCCTTCATTATGGCTCCAAAACAATCTGCTACTGCTTCAGGGGCCGTGCCCAAGCGCAAGAAGAAGATGTTAACGATTGCCGAAAAGGTAAACATTTTGGATTTGTTGAAGGCTACGATTCTTTTTATTTAAAAAGTAGGAAAGGAATATAAGATCTACGGCTGCAGTGTCCTTTTTAACCAGGGTGCAAAACGAGTTGTAAGTGGATGCAATAAGGCAGTAGTCTGGATGGAATCTGCTTTAGGGATTTGGATTGAAGAAGAATAACGGCAGTGCTACACAATCGCCTGAAGTGGCTCTTTTATAAGAGAGCTGTAACGCTCTCCTTTGTTGTGCAGTAAAATTAAACTCATTGTTATCGGACAAGTCATCGTATCATTGTTGGTGAGTAACCATAATTAATTTTCTTCTTACAGTGCTTAGTACATGTACGTACGCTTAGTGTCACTGTACACACATTTACTGTATACTATTTTTCTTGCAATGTACGTATTTATTGCTGGTGGCCTGTCTATCGTAATGGCTGTAACATATGTGATATCGGAGACACTCAATATCTTTAAAATAATATTTAGGTTTTACTGTATATAAACAGTGTGTGTTTATATACATAATTTCAATGAATCTTACCTAATATCTAAGAGAATACAAAGGGATTATGCTGTATAACTCTGCGGGGAATATTTATAAACAGTGCGGGAGAGTTTATAAGGGCTTAAAATATATAAAAATAACCATACAAACATATGGTTTCTACTTCGCGGATTTTCACCTATCGCGGGGGGGTCTGGAACGCAACCCCCGCGATCGAGGAGGGATTACTGTAAACACTCCGCTATTTACAAGGTTAGCCCAGTTAATCGGGTGGGGCTTGAATTCTGTTTTGTTATTTTCTCCCTTTATAATTAAAAAGGTTATCCCAGTTAATACTTGGATAATTAAAGCCCCCCATGACTATAATGTCCCCCTGTAAATTTGCCCTTCTGATATCATTAAAGAGATGTGTGTTGAAGGTACTGTCTGCATTGGGTGGTCTCTAACACACTCCTAAAATAAGACCTGTTTCTCTAATATTTTCCAGGTGAAGCCAGACGTCCTCACTAAGATGGGCTCATCGTCCAACTGAAGAGGACTGACATTTAAATTCTGTGGGACGTAAACACCAACCCCACCTCCTTTTCTGTTGTCTCTCCTTCCTAATTATGTGTACCCCTCTCTGTTACACTCATCCCCATCTTTGTTATTTAGTCAGGTTTCCGTTATTGCTGTAATATCATAATTCTGCTCCTCTACATGCGACTCCCACTCACTTCCTTTATTTTTGATCCTTCTAGCATTACGTCAAGTTATTTTTAATGTGTTACTCCTTCTACATTTAAATGTTGGATTTGAATTTACATTACCACTCATTTTTATTTCTACCCCGTTGTTTGTTCCTCCCTGTTCAGACCTAAACTTGGCCTGTCCTAAACTCCCTGACCCCCCAGTCCTCAACTAGCCTATTCATACGCCCCCCAATACATTGGTGCCCCTCCAGTTCAGATGTAACCTGTCACGATGGCAGAACAGGTCCCATCTGCTCCAAAAGGAGTCCCAATGCCCCCTAAGCCTGTACCCTTCTACCCTGCACCAAGATTTGAGCCACATGTTAAGCCTTCTAATCTCCTCAGTCTCACCTGGACTGGCATGTGTGGCACAGGCAGAACTTCAGAGAGGTCCACCTTGTCAGTTCTGCTCCTCAGCCTGGCACCTAACTCTTTGAATTTGGATCACAGAACTGACAGACCACCCCTATGTGTGTCATTTGTTCCAATATGGACAAAGCCCACCTGATCCACCCCCACTCTGGCCAAGAGCCTATCCACCCTTCCAGGGAGGTCCCCCACCTCTGCACCCAGAAGGCAACACTCCGTGTGAGACTCTCTGTCGCTGCCCCTAATGATTGAGACCCCCACTATCATTACCTCTCTCTTTCTGGTTTTGAGGTGGTCCGTTGGTGCCCCCCATCCCTGCCTACCACCTCAGAATCATCAGAGACTCCATCAGGACATGAGAACGGTCTGACTCGTCTAATTCTGGGGGTGATGCCCCTGGACAGTGGGCACGCTTCACTTTATACCCACCTATCTCTACCTGTCTGGTCTGGAATCTCCTCCTGTGTCACCTTGGGGGGGGGGGGGGGGGCTAGTTATACCCAAAGGGACCATCAAAGTAAATAAATCAAAATGTACACTTCACCCCAAAGAAATATGCACGTTAACACCCGTTGTTCGTGCTCCGTGGTGTTAACGTCGAGCGAGACTTCAGCCCGCTGCGTTTCCTGCTCCGCTCTCGGTCTCCGATGTTCCTCCGCAGCTCACCTCCGAAACAAGAAAGGGGATTCATTAGCCACCGGCTGAGACGATCATTACTCGCACTTCTGTCCGATTTTAGAGTGTGCCCCCTGCCATCTCATGCCCGGGGTATCCTTCTGTCCCCCCATATCTTCCCAGCCCCTCCCCTGGTGGCCCAAGGTCCACATCACCCTACCTTCATGAAGGTTCGTCTGTAGGTGTCCAGGTGTACAATTCTGACTGCACCCAAACAAATAAGACAGCAAAACGAATCGAATAATCAAAATCTGGATCAAGCGCGCTCTCCTCCACCTGTAGACGATGAATATTGTAAAAGACACAGGAACAAAAAGAAAGGTTTGGGGGTCCACCCCGTATATTATCACAAGAAGTGAGTGCCACAAAGGACGGAGTCAAGACGGTGACTGACTGCAGAATGAAGGGGTCGGTTCTTATAGAGAAGGGGCGGGATCTGGGGGGAAGTGACATCTGCAGACGGGCGTGGTCTGGGAACGGGAGTGGGCGGAGCTTCTCTTCTGGTGGTCTGTGGAAGAAGGAGAAAAGGCATTAGTGGAGTTCATCAGCCCCTGACTCCGCTTCGTATCCTCTGTTAAGCCCTTAGACGGCCGACCGTGTGTGACAATATATAAAAAAGGAAACAAACTGAGCCGCAGCCCACCTATGCCAGCTGTGCCCTGTAACACACGCCTGGGCCAGGCCAGCGACCCTGAGCTCAAGGTGCTGACCAGCTGGTCTCTCCTGCAGGTGAGGCCCCCTGCTGCCTCCTCCACCATCCAGCAGGACTTGCAATGCGCTACCCGTCACTTTTTATTTTATTAAAATGATGAAATGTTTTCTCTTAAATGGTAACAAATGAACTGCGGTGGGCTGGCGCCCTGCCCGGGGTTTGTGTCCTGCCTTGTGCCCTGTGTTGGCCGGGATTGGCTCCTGCAGACCCCCGTGACCCTGTAGTTAGGATATAGCGGGTTGGATGATGGATGGATGGTAACAAATGAAAGAAGAGCTACAGTCCTTTTGCACCTTCTGTCCCCTTAAGCTCCTGTGATCTTCTCCCCCTTGACTGCCTGCTGCTGGTCCTTCTGTGAAGTTCACTTTCTCTGTCTGCTCTCCTTGCCCTTCTCTGATTCCTCCCTTCAAAGTTCTCCGCTCGCAGCGTTGGCACTCCTTCGTGTTGATGAATGCTGGCGCTGTCGCCCTCTTACCTTGCTGGGCTCCTAATGTTGGTCCAATCATGAAAAACGCGCTTACTGCATATGTGCCACTTGTGCCTGATGGGTGCCTGTCCTCGTGCCACTGAGACCCCCCCGCTGCTATTTTTTCTTTACCGCTCACAAGTCCCACCAACTACGGGTTTGTTGTTTCTGTTACTTTTAACTCTTTGTTGCTCCCATGTTGTTTTTTTACTTAATGAGTTGCCGATGTCCGCTGCTGCTTTTAGTTCAATAGTACGGACATCTAATTCGTATTCCTACGATGACATCACCGAGTGTCACAAAACCTGAGTGACGATCAAACTGAGGGGACACATAAAAATATTAGAGAGGCAGACGTGTGTGTGGTGATGGCACCTCGGCGCTCATTTGAAATCTTTGTCCTCTTCAGATTGCTCCCATTAGGGGTCACCACAGCGGATCATCTTCTTCCATATCTTCCTGTCCTCGTCATCTCGCTCTGTCACCCCTGTCACCTGCATATCCTCTCTCACCACATCCATAAACCTCCTCTTAGGCCTTCCTCTTCTCCTCTTCCCTGGCAGCTCTATCCTTGGCATCCTTCTCCCAATATACCCCTCATCTCTCCTCTGCACGTGTCCAGACCAACGCCATCTCACTCTCTGACTTTGTCTCCCAACTGCCCAACCTGAGCTGACCCTCTAATGTCCTCATTTCTGATCCTGTCCATCCTCGTCACCCCCAATGCAAATCTTCACATCTTTAACTCTGCCACCTCCAGTTCTGTCTCCTGTGCCACCGTCTCCAGCTCATATAACACAGCTGGTCTCACTACCGTCCTGTAGACCCTCCCTGTCACTCCTGCTGATACCCGTCTGTCACCAATCACTCCTGTCACTCTTCTCCCCCTCATTCCTGCACTCTCTTCTTCACTTCTCTTCCACAATCTCCATTACTCTGTACTGTTGATCCCAAGTATTTAAACTCCTCCACCTTCACCAACTCTACTCCCTCATCCTCACCACTCCACTGACCTCCCTCTCATTCACACACATGTATTCTGTCCTGGTGGTCCTACTGACCTTCATTCTTCTCCTCTCCTCTCATATCTCCACCTCTCCAGGGTCTCCTCAACCTGCAGATCACAATGTCATCAGCAGACATCACAGTCCATGAGGTCTCCTGTCTGATCTCGTCTGTCAGCCTGTCCATCACCATTGGAGATAAGAAAGGGGCTCAGAGCCGATCCCTGATGTAATCCCACCCCCATCACTCCCACCGCAGACCTCACCACGGTCACACTCCCCTCGTTCATATCCAGTGCCACTCTTACGTACTTCTCTGCCACTCCCGACTTCCTCATACAACACCACAGCTCCTCTCAGTCACCCTGTCATTTGCTTTCTCCAGGTCCACAAAGACGCAATGCAACTCCTTCTGGTCTTCTCTAAACTTCTCCATCAACATCCTCGGAGCAAACATCTCATCTGTGGTGCTCTTTCCTGACATGAAGCCATCCTGCTGCTCACTGATCATCACCTCCCTTCTTAACTACTCTTTCCCATAACTTCATGCTGATGCTCATCAGTTTTATTCCCCTGTCGTTCCTACAGCTCTGCACATCCCCCTTATTCCTAAATATCAGCCCACCAGTCACTTCTTCTCCACTCCTCATCATCCTCTCAGTTTCCATTAAAAGCTCCACTGCCGTCTCTCCTAAACACCTCCATGCTTCCACAGGTATGTCATTTGGACCAACGGCATTTCCATTCTTCATCCTCTTCATCACTGTCCTTCTTCCTCCTTGTAATCCGTTGCACTTCCTGATTCACTATCTCCACATCATCCAACCTCTTCTCTCTCTCGCTCTTTCTCTCAAAGTCCTCTTTCCATCTGCTCATCACACTCTTCCTCACTTGTTTCCATCATCATCCTTTATCACCCTAACCTGGTGCTCATCTTCCTCAGCTCGGCCCCCCTCTGTAGCCCACCGGTCCTTTTCTCCCTCCTTAGTGTCCAACCTCTCATATAACTCATCATACGCCTTTTCTTTAGCCTTCATCACCTCTCTCTTCACCTTGTGCCTTATCTCCTTGTCTTCTTTCTGCATCTCTCTGACTATCCCACTTCTTCTTCATCATCCTCGTCCTCTGTATGCTCTCTTGTTCTTCTCCATTCCACCACCAGGTTTCCTTTTCCTCCTTCCTCTGTCCAGATGTCACACAGGGCACCCTTCTTGCTGCCACCCTTACTACAGCTGCTGTAGTTGCCCAGCTCTCTTCACTGCCACCCAGTGCCAGTCTCACCTCCCCCCTGATCTCCACCTTGCAGTCTTCCTTTTTCATCTTCCACCATTTGATCCTTGGCTTTGCCCTCACTCTCTTCCTCTTCTTGATCTTCTCCTCTTCATCCTACAGACTGCCATCCTGTGCTGCCACCACTTTGTAGTCTTCATTCTCCTTCAGATGGACTCTCCTCCATAGGATGTCATCTTCCTCCACTCTTGTACGTCACCCTGTGTTCCTCCCTCTTCTTAAAATGCGTATTCACCACCGCCATGTCCATCCTTTTGGCAAAATCCACTATCATCTGACCTTCTTCATTCCTCTCCTTGACACCATACCCTACCCATCACCTCCTCGTGTCCACTGTTCACCAACATGCCCATTGAAATCCGCTCCAATCACCACCTTCTGTCCATCACTTCATCCAACTCACTCCAGAAATCTTCTTCCTCATCCATCACACACCCAACTTGTGGGTCGTATGCACTAACCACACTCATCATCACACCTTCAGTTTCCAGCTTCATCATCCTCACTCGGTCTGGCACTCTTCACCTGCTGTCCTTCTCCATTTCTCCTCCCATCCACACCGTGATAGAACCATTTGAGCCCCCCATCTGATCCCATCTGACCTTCCTTCTCTCATATCTGCCAACTCTCGGTCCTTACCAGTCACACTGCCAACATTCACAGTTCCTACCCTCACTTCCACTCTCTTTACCCTCCTCTTCCTCTCCTCCTACGGCCAACAGTGGCCCAATTTCTGCCCGCACCCTGGTGGCAGTTGTTGTTAACCTGGGCATCGACCAATCCGGTTTGGAAATCGGTGTTGTCATCCACATGTTGAGCTGGTAAAATTTTACACTGGATACCCATCCTGACGTAACCCTCCCCAGTTATCCAGGCTTGGGACCACCATAAAGAAACCCACTGGTCTGTGCATCCCCTGAAATGTCAAAATGAAAATAGCGGGGGCAGCACAATCATGTGGAGATCTTCAGGATGTTGTGGGGGCGAGTCGATATAGCACCATGCCAGCGTTATATGCTAAATGGGCACAGACACCTGGTCAGGGCCACATCACGGTCCGTTACAATGAAGAATGTCACATTACCTGGAATCTCATTGCGAAAATGTCATTTAAAAAATAAAAATGTCACGTAAGGCCAGGTAAATAAGGGACAGCGATGGATTATGGTCACATAACGACCCCCGCATGGCACAGCCCCAGACGCCGGCGGGCAGTCGCCTCCCATCTGAGGACGTCTGCCGGTGGCTCTTCAAAGGTCTTCTGGGGTCCCCACGTGGTTTGCCCTCGTGCTGCTGTTGCTGGTGAAGACGCTGGGTGGTCCGTCGATGAGGTATAATATGTAAGAAATGTCACGAGTGCCATCTGTGGGCTTTGGCTGTGAAATGGTCCAAAGACCCCCGAGCAATGAGCTCTGCTGAAATGTATTTATGATTTAATATTCAGAATTCGACGCCAGTTACATTTCTACTAAAGCTACTCGCCACAACGGACATGGGAATCTCCTCGGGGGGCCGCCAGTGTCCCCACGTCCTGGGGGTAGAGAAAGTAGGGTGGCACCCCCGTTTGATAAGTTTACCATGAAGTCACATGAAGATGCAGTCCTGGCCGGGTGGGCCTTTACCATCAGCTGTGTAATAAGGCTGTGCCCGCTACTCATTGCGTTACTACTACTAGTGGGCGCTGCCAGGTGTTCCTGCATGTCGGTGGGATTTCTGCGCTCTTTATTAGAATTTTGCCATTTCATAATCCTCATAACCCTCATGTTGTCATCTGACCCGACGGCCAGTGAAGGCGCTATATAAGTGCTAACGGTCAACGGGACTTTAACACGATGAGACCCCCCAAGTAAGTGGAGCACCTTCAGGGGGCGCTTTAAGAGCTCGTGTGACTCTCGAGATGTCCTGCCCCACACCCAAATCGAGCAGATCGAGTGGCGCAGGGTGATGTGGTGGTCTGTGCCCGCTCAGGCGCTATATCCCACCACTGCTGCTGCTCTCCTTGTTCTCACCACACAAGTCTTGTAAAGGCGCCATAATGAAGTCCTGGTTTCTTAATGGAAAGGCGCTATATAAGCTTTCTGCAGGCCCTCATATCAGTGGTCTTCAATCTCACTTCCAGGGGTCCACTGAGGCTGCGGTTTTCCATCCCAACAGATGCCCACTGGTCACGTACGTGATTTGTGCAACTTGTCGGTTACAGCAATGCCATTAAAAGTGACAGACACACTCATCACCCTCCGCCCACCACCGCTCATTGGGTCCTGGGCTTTCTAAGTGGCAGACCTCTGGTAGTCTGCATTTCCAACATACTGGGACCCCTCAGAGCAGTGTGCTGAGCCCCCTCTTCACCCCCAGAATAATCCCAGTGTCAGCCCACAGCCATTGGACTGGTAACGTGGTGCCAGGACTACAGCCTGCCCTTAAGTGGTAGGAAAAGAAAGGAAGTGATAGTGGACCCCCACAAAAGGGGGGGCATCGCTAAGTCACATGAGGAGATGGAAGAGCAGGGCCGTCTTGAAATATGGGCACAATGGGCACTGGGTCCACGAAGGTTCTGTTTTGCTACCAAAACCAGGGGCCCAGTGCACTACTGCCTGGGGGCCTATGATGCTGGTAAGATGGTCCTGGGAAGACCCCCAAGTGTCTCAGTATCTGTTTTAGTGAATTCCTCAGCTGGTCCCACACCACCTCATCAGACCACATTCGGACTACCTGAGGAGCCCCCAGAAATGTGATGTGCCAGCCAGGATGCCACCAAGAGCAGTCTGCTTTGGGAAGTGCCCGGCTCAGCAGGTGGTCAAGGCTGGCCAATCCATTTCAGGACCGGCTCTTCCATCTCTGAAGGGCATCCGCCATGCCACAGCAACTGCCATCCCCACAGTGTCCCCACAGTCTCAGACACACCATATGATGGGGACAGCCAGGCCTGTGGAGGACTCCGGTCCATGAGCTTGATGTCCTGAAGGTCCCACCGGGCACGTCCACCGTGTACTGTGACCCACTTCGCGGTCCGGTTTGTGTCCACGTCTGACTCTGTTTCTTCTTCTTCTTCTTCTTCTCTATTGACCGGTGACCGTCCCCGTTGATTGAGTCACCTTGTGCTTCCTTTCTGTCCACACAGAGGACAATTGTCAATGTGTGGTGGCAATGAGTGACTCTTCACCTCCGCCCCACTCATTGGTACCAGTGTGTGATGAAGTGGTGGTCTGTGGCACTGAAAGGTGGACCCTCAAGAGGACCCCAGTGACCAAGCACCTGAGGGTGGACGGCTGGATGGACGAAAACCAAAAATGAGAGCACAAGCAGAACAGCAAACGCTGTGGAAACGTCCAAGAGAAAAGACTGTGGTGGTCCGGCAAAGGTGATGAGGGTGGGGGGTCCAGACAGGGGGAGACAAAAACAGAGGTGGACGGACTGTAGAGGTGAAGAGCTGAAGGAGCGAGGCTGGGAATATAAAAGAGCTGAGGAAGAAGAAGAAGAAGAAGGGACTCACCGCGGGGTCTCGAGGGCTCTGATAGCAAGGAGCTTTGGCACCGAGGGCGGACCCCCGTAGTGTGCACTGCCTCACTTTCACCGGTGGAGGTCTGTAATGTTGAAGACAGTGGCACCCTGCGGCCCTCCACACGAAGCTGGCTCTTGTCACACACGTGTGCATGGGGGCTCAAAAGAAGGTAATGCCATGCCAGGCCTTTGTTGGGGGGGGGATGTAGGGTACGGCAGACTGCGCTCATCCTCTCTTTTATCCCTGCAAACCAAACACAGGACATTCAGCCCCCCCGATGACGTCACTTCCCCTGAATGACCTTAAACCCTGCCATCTCCCGTCTGTCACTCTGTTCTGTTTATGGGTGGGCACCCCAAACCTTTTTCTGGTGTCAAGACGTCTTCTGCCACACTCTTTCATGGCACTTCACCAACTCGTGTGGTCCCTTGAAGTGTCATCACCAGACAAAGACCCCTTTATATCTGTGAGGGGTCCTAACTGCAGTCTTAAATGTCAAGTGGGTGACCGGCTGGTGTGGACACCTCAAGTGAATTATGGAGTGCAGCCAGTGAGCGGATGTCCTTAATGTCACAAACAGGCTGGGATGTCACCAACCTGGGACCTTCTCTGACCAGGCTCCTCTGGAACCTTCACTGGGGGGCTCTTTAAGAAAGGCAATCCGGGGGTCGTTCATATGGGCCCCTTTGTTGTCAAGGACACCTGACTGGCTGTGAACGTCAGACCCCCAACCCCCACCAGGTGTGTCACTTCTGTAAAGAGGGTCAGCCTTGGGGTTTTTAGGTCTGTCACCCCCTCAGCTGTTCCATGTCATTTGTCCACCTGGCACCATCTGATATGACAGCAGCAGGACACAACTGTCACCGTCACACACGCACTTCCTCTGTCCGCAAAGTGGCGTATCCAGAGGTGGGTCTCAGGGCAGCTGCAGCCCACCCTAGCAGGACTCGGGCAGAAAACGTGTCGACTTACCTTTCAGCCCACCTAACCTGTGTGACTTTAGCCGGAGCTCATGCAGAGTCCAGACAGGGTGGTTTGAGGGGGGGGTGCTTGGGGCTTCTGCTCAGTGCCAGCGCTACAACTGCACCCCCTGCTGCCCTCCCTTCTAATCCACAACGACGAGCTCTGAGCCGACCGCACCTCCGCGTCTCCATAGAAACCGCGGCTTAAGGTGGGAGTCTGAGTAAGAGAAGAGAAGGGGACCACCAGAGTGAACGTGAGGACCCTGCTGATGTGGCACCAGAATGACAAAGTCCACGTCATCCACAATGAGAGCCCAGTGACGCAGAGGCAAGAAAAATGAAAAAGTAAAACAAAAGAAAACAACACCCAATCGATCGGTCAGACGGTCGGTCAGTCAATCGATCGGTCAGTCAGTACCGATGTGAACGAGCCCCCGTCAGTGCAGCCGAGACTAACGCGTGACCTCACAGAGTGTCACTAAAAGGATGGTGTGGCCATGTCACACCCAAGGACACCACGGGACAGCCACTTGGTGACATTCAAGGGAGGAAGGTGAGCTTGGCATTGTCAGTCCCTGTACCCGATTTATGACTGGCACTGGGCAGGGTGGATATACAAGTGGGACACCCAGGGGTCTCAATCCGGCCTTACATGCCACCCAGTTACAGCTTTGCTCGCAGACCCTGGCTGAGCCCCCCAACGGCTGTTTGCTGAGGCAGTTGACATGTGGGACCACCAGCCAGCCTTACCAGTAGGAGGTGCCATGTCAGCCGGTGGTCGAATTTATGTGTTCATGTTGACTCGGGCTCAGGGTTGAGAGACAAAGAGATGAGACCGTGGGGGTCCACAGACCAGCGCTTACATAGTGGTAGACATGGCGGGGGTCTGCTTGTGTGTGTCCATTTGGCCCTCTTCAGATGTGACCTTCTGTGTACCCCTCATGTCACGCAGTCATTTTGTACTTGTGTTTTAATGTCACTGCACTCTGACGCCAGTGAGGGGCGCTATATAAAATAAGTAACTCAGCTGAACTGCACTACCAAATCTGCGCTGCTCTCGATGAGGCCTAACTGTGCCCTCTGTGGCTGCTCTTAAGGTGACATCACCAGCGTCCCAGCAGGGGTCACATCATCCTGTGAAGTCCTTACTGGGAGGGCACTATATGAGTTAGAGAGGGTACTAAGAAAGGCGCTATATATTAAATAGTGAGACGCACAGCACCAGCAGGGTGGATGAGAACTGCACTGCCATTGTCACCGTATCGTCCCACTTGTCACTGACACGTCCAACCAACACACCACACGGCGCCACAATAAATCTGAGGATTCAAATGAAGAAGTCAAATTGTCTCCTCTGAGGGCAGCACACCAGACACCCAGGTGGCCCCCTATGGTATGAGACGGCCCACCCAGTGTGGGCGCTGCATGACGTATTGTGCCTGCCCGGCTGAGATGTTGGGGCCCTGGCTTGGTGAGCCAGCAGCAGACGACACACATATGGTGAGTGGCCTCCTCGTCTCATGTCCCACCTCAATATGCTGACAGCCCACATCCCCCAGTTGGCGCCACATAAGACTTGAGGAGGGCATGGGGTGGCAGGGTGCATGTGGTGAACCCCCAGCACTGAGTGCCTGCCCGCCTCTCACCCTGGCACTTCAGTTTCTTCCTAAGTATCAGATTGGCTGACCTGAGCCGCCCAGAGAGGACAGTGGCGGGGGGCTACAAAGTACGGCAGAGGAAAGAACTGAGTGCCTACTGACGTATCATTGAGGGCACAGTCAACACTCTGAGCCCCGCCCATTTGTAGCCACACCCCCAGAGAGCACACAAGGTGGCAAAGAGAGGTCAGGGTTCAACAACAAGGGGCCAGCAGCTCCTGCCAGTATCTGCAGCCTGTGGGGGGTTCTTTACTGGGCATCACCATGACAACAAGAACACGCCAATTTAAACCAACCCATTTAGGGCTATGTGTGTGGTGTGAGATGTCTTAACTCCAGCGGGAGAGGTGCCTCCCATGCCCAATCGTCACCACTGCCCATCACTGACTGAGTGCTGAGAGCAGGGGATTCTGAGAGACACTGGGGCACAAATACACAGCCAGCACCATGTGGATTGTCTGTAAAGTGCCAGCAGGTGGCGCTGTATAAAAAGGGGGTGTTTGTATGCAATCCACCGGACACGAAGCTTTGGCAGAATAAATGGGTCCAAAAAATGCATAGCCTGGCATTCCCAAGCACCTGACTCGTGCACTGGCGGATTTAGCTTCCCCAATGGAATCCGGGCCAGGGTACGACCTTATCACGGGGCACACTGACTTGCGCCAGGGGAACAAAACAAAAGGCACATGGGGGGAATGAGCAACATCCATGCTAATGACAAAGGGCTGAGCATAGTTAACCACCATGGCTGGCATTGAAATGGGCACACCAATGATAGCTTTGTTTCTACACATCTTTGCGCAGCAGTGCCTTGGCAAGCTTACAATTTAAAGCTAACAGATGCCAATCCATAAGAAGCAGCATGCTGCCCTGTTGGTGCTGAAGCCTCCTGGTCCCACGGACCCCCATCACCCCCCAGCTCTGCACCTCTTCACTAGACTTTGCCCTGATGAACTACGGGGCCACCACAAGCTCACTGACCTGACCCCATACAGCGCCATTCCATCCAAATGACCAGCCTGACCAGGGCACCACCTAAACATCTCGTTAAAGGGCCCCCAATTCATTCCTTCTCACCTCCGAGGACCTCCTGTCACCTCAGCGCTGCTCACTCACTTCCCGGTCTAAATTTCTCGAATAAACGTCAGAAAGCAAGGCGGGAACACGCGCTCGAGCTTACTGTGCGTGTGCGTGCGCGTGCGCGGCCTCGTCTGCTCAGAAGGAGGGCGGAGCACCAACGCCGCTTGAGCCTCCAGTGGCCGGCAGGTGTCGCTTCGGCTCCCCAGTTGCGTCGCTGCCGTCAAAGTGCGAGCGCCGAGCGTTCAGTGATGAGCCGGCCGGCGGAGCGAGCACCCGGGCTTCGGACTGTCCGCGTAGGGCCGGGTAAGTGCCGCGTGCTCCTCGTCCTCCCGCCCCGAAGCGCTAGCCGCGCGATGCCAGGGAGCCCAGTGGCCTACCGCTCGCCCCCGTTTCGTCCTTGGACTCCCCCCCCCCCGGTGTTGCTGCGCGCTCGTTTGCCGTTTGTGTTGACTTGTGCCCCCCCCAACCCCCTTGTGCGTGTTTATAGCGCCTTTCAGACTGCAGGCCAGGGGCTTAAAGGAGTTCACCTGGCACGCGCCCGGCCGTCCCCGTGCCTTTTCTGCTTGTATTCCTTTGGTTGAATTTTGCATGTTTAGTCCG
>JANRMT010062814.1:858103-870523 GCA_026402145.1 Polypterus bichir lapradei
CCTCCACCAGGACCCTCGCCCCGCTGCCGTGATGCCATCTCCAGGCAGCTCTCTGCCAGTGGGCTGCTGTGGGTACCACATGGACACAGCTTGGCAGACGGCATATCGAGCGGATACCAGCTGGGATGTTAGGGAGCAGCAGAGAGAAGAGGTCACATGACTGGCAGGCACTCGGGCGGGTCACCCAGAAGAAGCCCCTTCAAATGACTCTGCCCCGTCTAACGTTCTGCCAACTCCGGTAATAAAAACTAAACAGTAGGAAACGCCGTCACTGTCCGTGTCTTGTTATCTGATGCGTGCCAACTGTCGGGGATGGCACACTGCTTGGTGACAGTGGGTACAGTAGCTGATGCCAAGCTTCCTAGCAGAAAGGCACGTCACACACTGCTGCTTTTCTTACTTTATTATTGTCTCGGGGGGGGGGCCACGTCCACCCCACCCACTGGCATCTACATCCCATGTCACCATCACAGGTGCAGGTCACCGCTGCCCAGGGACTGGAAATAGCCGTCCACCATCGCGTCTGTCACCTGGTCCAAGGAAGCTGGCTGCCACTTGGGCCGCTGGTCCTTGTCGATGAGCACTGTGAGAAGACACATACTGTATGGTCAAGTGTGGAACACGGTGGCACCAGTGAAATCGGCTCAGCCGCACCTCTCTGGGGGCCGGCGGGTAGGGAGGTGGGACCAGAAAAGAGGTGCCCCCCCCCCCCCCAATGGCATCAGCTCACCTGCCCTCACTCCTTCGTAGAAATCGTGGCCTCTCTGCGGGTAAAGAAAGTCATCATTCAGGGGATGCGTGCCCAGAAGAGGGCGCCCACCTCCCCTAGCGGCCCACCTCACCCACCATGCACGCCTGGCTCAGTCTGTACTCCATCACCAGCACCTCCTGGAGGCTCATAGACGCCCCACTGGCCAGCTGTCTGAAGGTGACCTTCATGGAGGTGGGAGACATGCGCTTCAGCGTCTGTGGAGTGACAAAGGAAGGAGAGAGTCACCGACCCAGGAGGGGACACGGGGGGCCGGAGCGGGCCGATGACCAGGACGGCTCACCTGCAGCTGCTTCTCAGCAAAAGGCGAACGCTCGGCCTCCAGTTGGCAGACGATGTCCTCGATGCTGTTGCCGCTGAAGAGCCTGCGATGCAAGGAGGCCAACAAATGGGGGCATCAGAAGGGGAACAGCCGACGACTGGCCAGCGCTTGGCACAGCGGCCACTACCTGTCCACGTCCTGCATGTGCCCCTCCAGTACAAACGGCTGCTCCCGGCCAGTACAGCTCTGCCAGGCAAAACAGCAAAACGTTTTAATGGACACAGACCCCGCTAGCAAGCGGCGCCCTACTGGTGTCGAGTGCCACCCACCTGCGCCTGGTAAGCGTCCAGCACGCCCGCCACGTCCTTCTGCGAGGGACACTTCAGCTGCACCAAGTCGCGCTCCAGAGCGGCCAGCTGGGGAAAACAGAACGGACATTTTGTGAGCCTGGCCCACGCCTGCAACCCAAGTGTGCCCACTGGCACTGCATGTGGGCCTGTGCCAAGGTGCCCGGCCATAACCAGTAGCAGATGGATGGTGTACCTTTTGAGATTCCACAAAGTGAGTGGCCAACCCAGCCAGCTGGACATCGCGCCCTTTGAGTCGAAAGCCAGTGAGTGCCAGGAAGAGGCCGAGTTTACCTCGCAGTCTGGGAAGGAAGAAGCCGCCGCCAACATCAGGAAACAGCCCTGCCAGGAAAGACACAGTGAAGGCCAGCAGTTGTCCAAAAGGGGGGCAACACCAAAGGGGATTGGTTTATTGGGGGCTTACCTATGCCAGTCTCAGGCATGGCAAAAAGTGTTTTTTCTGTGGCGACGCGGAAGTGCCCGTGAACAGACAGACCGACTCCCTGAAAAGGAAGGGAGCGATTAAGGGGGCTCATGCCAAGCCCAGTTTAGCCAGTACCCAATCATGTGCCACCAGGACAGCTGCAGATGTGATACATGTGATTCGGCAAGGGGGGGGGTGGCACAGATGGCGCCTAAGGGAGAGAGGGGGCGGAGCCTAGAGTGATCTCTTCAGTAAGCGCACAGTGAGAGAGATGGCACAGCAGCGCTGCCCTTGGGCCTGAGCACATGCTGCCATGGCAACAAGCTATGGCCCACCTTCACTCACACAAATGCCCACCCCACCTTACAGAAAAGCTGTCTCCATGCTGCAATGTTGCCATCTGCTGGAACATGGGGTCCCTGCGTCTGGCCTGCTGCCAAGGAGGCGAGGTACTCACACCGCCCATGGTGATGCCATCAATAAGAGCCACGTAGGGCTTCCGCAAGGTGCCTGGGGAGACAAGAACAAAGACATGGGCGGGTCAGTGTGGGACCACCAAGCTTGTCCTGGAGCCCAAGTCCAAGGACCCTTACTACTGACCCCTAACTCCCATCAGCTATCCAGTCCCATGAGGTCTCGCTTCCCAGGACACACACTGGCAGGAGGCATCATTCACCTCTTCAGTGCGGCACAGTCCCATAAGCCAGCGCCAGCCGCCATGCCCACTCACCTATGGCGTTGTTCAGAATGTACTCCTCTCTGAAGAAGTCCTGAATCAGGCTGCCCCCCGCCTTCCCGGCGTCTGCCACAGCTGTGAAGAGACAAACGGACAGGGCATCAAAGCATAGCCAATCGCCTCACCCTGCCAAGGCGATCAGAGGGTGGCACGACGCACGCACCTCGAATGTCTCCACCTGCACAGAAGGCTTTGTCCCCAACTCCCTTGATCATCACTATGGACGTCTGGTCATCTTGTTCCCACTTCTATGGAAAGAAGAACAGAAACTAAGGGGACGCCCTGGAAGCCCCCCCTGCCCAGGCAGGTGCCTCGTTTCACACGACGCCTTTTGAACCCAGCAGCACGAGGGCACAGTGCAGGCTTCAGGACAAGCAGAGCCAGCAACACATTAGTCACACTTTCAAAAGACTTTTAGTCACTGCCTTGTCACCTGCGCCCACAGGGGGCCCCTCGACAAACAGCAGGCTGTTGATTGGGCAGCCCAGCGTGTCACGTGGCCTCCATGGACTCCCCTGCAGCACCCGTGACTGGCTGCGCCACGCAGGTCACATTCTGTGGACACACAGTCCAGCTGGCGAGGCCTGAAAGACTGGATGGCACCCCATTTGGTATGGCACACGATCACAGCCATGGATGACATTAGGAGTCCTCGGTTCAAACTGTGCCCTCGGATGTTGTCCCAGAGGGCTGCCCTTGTGCACTAGTGCCCACTCTCACAGCGCCAGGTTGGAGCCGCCAGCTAACCTGTTCTACACTGGTGCCACGTCCATCCTGGCTTGTGTTTTGTGCCCAGTGCTGCTAGGATTGGCCGTGCACTTCCCTTTGACCTTCCACTGGGCGAAGTGGGTTTGTTAAGCGCTCCCAGCCCTGCCCTGCCCTGCCCTCCACAGTACCCACCTTGAGCTGAGGGAAGATTGTTCTGATCATTGACAGGTTGAGCGCGTTGAGGGCCTTCGGTCTATTGAGGGTGATGACCCCGGCACAGCCCGATGTCTGCAGCAGCACCTCACCCTCTGGTCCATCCTGACTGCTCATCGGGCGAGACGTTCCACGTGGGAGGCCATTCTGGAAAGAACACAACAAAGAATGGCAGAAAAGACCGTGGCACAGTGGCAGCCCCCGTGCCAACCGAGGCCGTACTCACCAGGTGTGCCTGCAGCACGTGCAGCCTCTGCAGAGACGCCAACCTGAAGAGAAAGAGAAAGAGAAAGAAGCGCATCACCTTCACGTGAACTCCCCTCCCGGGGTCTCCTCTGTGCACTCTAAGAATCTGAAGAGACGCAGCGTCCCGGGACCCCCGCCTCAGCTCCACAAACCACTGCCAGTTACCACCACAAGAGGGCTACGCTGCACACGTAATCACCAAAGACAAGGCTCTCCAGAGTGCCCACCTGCTCAGTCCACTTGTATGTCACTTCGTGGACGGCTGCCCTTTGTGCCACTCACCCTGCTGCCATTGCACTAGCAGAAGAGGAGAGCGAGGACAAGGCTGGCTGGCTGGCCGCCCGGCTCTGGTGGTCTTTTCTTCGCAGGTCACTACCTGTCCTGTGAGGGTCCCAGCGCATCGTGTTCAGGTAAAGACCACCGTGCCAACTGCTGCGCAGTTTTGTGTGTGGTGCCTGGCAGTGAAGTTCACATCACGGTGGTCTGCACACTCGACCCGCTTACGTAAAGCTGTTCCTTCGATTTCTTCTTTTATGCCACATTGTGCTTCGTTTTATTTTTTATTACCACTCTCGCCTTCTTCCTTCACTATGTAAGGGGGTTCAGTCACAAGTCTTGGGCTATGCCAGGGGAAACGCCACAAATGGGGACGAAGCTCCTCACTAGACACCGACGGGGGTTTCCTGTATTAAAACATCATTACCACCCCCTGGCACCTCAGAACCCCCCACCGCTGGACCCCTGTGGCAGGCTGCTGCCCTTCTCCAACACCTGGAGAAGACAACAGTGAGGGCACCGAGAGGACCTTGTGGAGGACAGGGGGCACTGAAGGGTTTCAGCCGGACCCCGGGCAGAGTTGCATGGGCACTGTGTGCCAACTCATCGTTTAATACAAGCCACGTGTGAATTATGGCTCGTGTCCGAAGTGATTTAAGGGGCTACTTACATTATTGTACTGCCATGGTGGCTCCGTGGGCAGAACTGGCAGCTGAGCCCCCCTTCACTTGCTGCGTTCCGTTTACCTCGGAGGTCGGAGCTGGCAATGCCGTCACACACCCGAGGTGCCCGCGTTCCACTGTAACATTTGGGAAGCCAACATGGACGCGTCCAGGAAAACCTTTGTTGAGTTTGCTCCACTGGGATAAACAGCAGCGGCTAACAACGCGTGCCAACACCGTTCACTGACTCAGGCGGGCAGGCGTGCCAGCACTGTGTGTGCGGCGGATTTAGGGGGGCACACAGACAGACAGACAGGGGGGCTCATCAACACTGCAGCTCGGACTCAAGATCGTGGGGTACGGTGACGTCATAAGCGGACGTCGGACAAACTCGGACTTGACGGAGCAGCCCTTGGCTTCCGAGTGGGTGATGCGACTCGGGGGGCCAACAGAGCAACTGGCCATGTCCAGCAGTGATCGTGGGCTACTTGTGGCGCGACTGCCTCCTGCTGGGCACGTCCGCGTCTCACGTAAAAAGCAGACGTCGTGCAAAACAACGGCAACCCACTAAGGCGGGAGGATAAAAGCAAACAACAGAAGAGACTCCAGGGGGGCTCCACATGGGAATTTCACTGAAGACCCCCCGAGTCTCCTGGAAAAAGAGGGTAACAAACCAGAGGTGGGCTTACGAGTGAAAAAGCAGGGCCGCCGCAGGACCCCGTGTTTAACGTGCCCACCGAGGTGGTCGAGTTTGCTTTTACTTCCAAGTTGTTTTCTCTCGGCTTATTCAGTGGGACTCGTTGTGTGTCACAAGGCCCGCCGTTCAGGGTGTCACGCGGTGACAGGCACTCAGATGTGGCCACATGTTCCGTTAGTTGTAAAGGACGGTATTTAAAAGGAGTTCGTCGTCCACATTTGGGACAAACGCACAGCTCACATTGGGCATTTCTAAGACGGGGCAGAAACTACAAAGGAACAACAGCCGTCCATTTTCCTAACCCGCTTATCCGGGGCAGCTGGAACCAAAGGCAGCAGTGACAGACAGGCACACTCGGCCCCATTTAACTAACCCTCTTCATGAAATCACAAGTTCGGGTACGCGCTGGACTGGTCCGAATAAAAAGCTCAAGCTGTGCATCGCAACCCCTTCGTGTGTCCAGCCCACCCACGACAGCGGCGCCCGCTCCACCTCTTCTGCCGCCTATTGTCGGGCGAAGACCGCGGCCCAGTGAAGTCGCCCTCCCCCGAGCTAAGCTCACTGGTCTTTCCAACGCCGAATCCTCACCTGACTCGACTGCCGAGGACACCCGCCGACATTACGGTGCTGCAGCAATAGAAACAGCGGGGTTGGGGCGAGCGTGCCGAGTGTAGCCACATAACCAATCACGGCACACACAACAGGCGCTGACCAATCAGTTAGCAAATACCGGCAAGGTCACAGCCGCGTCTGGACTGTAGGCGTGCAACCATTGGCCGAGAGATCACGTAGGGGCGGGGATTACAGGCCGAGTGACCCGGAAATAACTTCATCGTGGTTTGCCTTCGACACGGTGTGTGAAGTCAGCTGCTGGACCCCCTTAGCTGGCTGGCGCCCCCGCGTTGTGTGTTTTTGTGTTTCTTAATTCACAAAGAGGACGCTAGAAAGGCAGCTGCCTGTGAGTGGGAAGAATACGAGAGCCACTTTGAAGCAGGCTGCGTCCTTCTTCGGCCCGATGGGTCTCACGTTATTGGGCTCACAGTGCACACTTCCCGTGGCTGCGGCTTTTTATTCCTCCTGCCAGTTTCACCGTCGCTCGCCCTTTGCGTTGCTCTTCTGGCGGACGTTTCACTGCTTGCGTTTCCTTTGCTATTTTCTTTTTTTTTTTTCTGTTGTCTCCCCGATTGAACCCAAACGCCGAATCGCCGAATGCTAAAGGAGGGTCTTGTGATCGGAGCAGCCAGCCGGCCAGCCACGTGTGACTCGGAACGCGAACTTCTTTATTTTACGACCACAACACACTGATATTCAATCCGACAACGACATTCTTTTTTTCCAAGACTCATTTCCCATCCTTTCATCAGGTAACACACGTTGCTCCCCCTAGCGTTTAGGCAGAATCTGCAACTGAACACAGCAGCCCCCCCACCCCCTTTTTATTTGTATCAAGAAAAGCTTTGCTTCTGCCTGCTAATGAAATGAATGTGAGAAAAATGAAATGAAATAAAGTTACAAGAACAAGATGCGTGTTTTCCACAAGCAGAATAAATCAAATGCTATTCGATTGTTTCCCAGGCTCAGCGGTCTTATTTGAAGTAACAAAGTCCTTCCGTTTGGTGCGTTTGGGGTGGCCTGCCTGTCTTCTGGACGGGTCGCGGCCCAGTCTGGAAATGCAGCCAGGTGAGGAGCTTTCCGGGTCTTTCCATCTCGCAGTACGTTCTGCATGTCTGAGCCCCGATTTGTGACCCGCACCCCGTGTGGCCTCAGTGTAGACCGCCATCCTGTCCTGGTGGTGCTCAGCTCTGGTATGAACTTCACCGGCAGACTGTAAACCTGAACAAGTAGGCCGTGCTACGGTCAAGTTTGTGCGCATCCGCCGCCCATGAAGGAGTTCAAATGGAGAAACTCCAGCAGTTGCATGTGGGGTAGCATGGCAGACATGCCAACAGTCTGTAATGCCAGCTTTCCAGGGACGGTGGTCTTGAGCTGCCAGTTGAATTGTGTGTTTCAGTACACGATTGAAGCGCCCAACAGCTCCACTGGCAGCAGGGGCACACAGTGAGGTCAACGGACCCCCAGTATCTGTCACCATGGCGACTGACAACAGAAGACAGGAATCATTAGCAGTAGTTACAGAAGGGGTGGAGACTACTGCTAGCCAATCAGGCTCAAGGCAGATCTCCAAAGGGTCCGACAATCTCCAGAGGCCACCTGGGAAAGGGAGCGGGCTGTGGATGAGCTGTTTAGTCATTCGGCTGGCATGTCTGGCAAGAACTAACGGCATCCATCTTTGGCCGCCAGTAAAGCTGTACGCCAGTGGCATGGAGGAGATCCCAGAGGCTTGCTGTGCCCGTCACCAGCAACATTAAAACACATCTTGGTGGGCTGCCAGATCAGCCTCTCTCAAGGCAGCTACTCATGGTGGCACACAACCAGGTGCCACAGTACTTGGCAGGAGTGTTAATGCCCTCCCTCCCCCTTTACTCCATCGGCCGTCAATAACATTTGTCTGGGAAGGAGAGGGTCGAGACGGATGTGCCACTCCAGGACCAGACACCGGGCAGCTGGGTGGTGCGTGAGATTGGTCGTGGTTGGTGGACCTTGGTCAAAAACGTGGCTTCCCAGCTGAGACTGCGTCTGCCAACCTCAGACCTGAGCTGGTGCTATGGTTGGCATCGCTCCAGCTCGTCTACATCATTGAGCCTACTGTACCATGGGAGGATGCAGTGGAGGAGGCCTACGAGTGCAAGAAGCTGAGATACGTCGATCTCGCTAAGGTCCGATGAGTCGAGGTAGGCCACCTCAACATCGAGGCTACTCCGGGAGTTGAGACAGACTTGGTGGCAGGCACTGAAGGACCTCTCCAGAGGGACAACTCCAGCCGGGCCTCAACTGGGTAGATGGCATCTTGGGGGTGAGCCTGACATCGTGGGCCTATCAGCGAAACGTTTCTTGATAACCCAGAAAGGTGCCATGGCTCGTTTGACAGTCCCACTGAATCTAAGCTGAAGGTCTCATGTATGCCATTAGGGATGTGAACACCTAGTCCTATGAAACAGAACCTCTGTGCGTACCACACCTTGGTGACTCTCGGGTGCAACTGAAATTAGTGACGAGTGAAGGCTAGCTGGCACAATCAGACGTGAACCATGAAACCCAAAGTTGTCACTGACAGAAAGTCCTCAACGGAGCTTGTAGTGTGGCAGCAGATGAGGCCGACTCTGAGTGATCGCGGTCCGCAGCTTAGTGACGTCTGGACATTCAGCACAAGCAGGACACAATGTCTCACGTGCCACAGAGAGGAGGGTGGCAACCTCGGGTTCAGCATCGTCAGCAGGAGCGACGGGTAAGGGCAGGTGAGATGGGCAGGCAGCCAGCAGGAGCATTCTGGGAACCTGAGCCATGTACAATACAATACAATTTATTTGTTGTGTAGCCCAAAATCACACAAGGAGGGCCACAATGGGCTTTGATGGCCCCCCAGCCTCGGCTCTCTAAGAAGACAAGGAACAACTCCCAAAAAAACCACAGTAGGGAAAAAATGGAAGAAACCTCAGGAAAGTCAGAGAGAGAGAGAGAAAGAGAGAGAGAGAGAGAGAGTGAGAGAGAGAGAGAAAGAGAGAGAGAGAGAAAGAGAGAAAGACAGAGAGAGAGAGAGAGACCCCTTACAGGGTAGGCTGGGCATGCAGTGGGTGTCAAAAAGAAAAAGGGGGGTCAACACAACACAACACAATACAATACGCAGAACAAAAGAACACAAGTCATCCTCAATACAGTATAACAATACAAATATTACAAGTACGGAGCAGAATTTAACAATGGATGACATCCCATAATATGATTTGGATTTGTTTAGAGTCTTGGAGACCTCGGCCATCAAGCTGCCTCCCCCTATTGGCCATTCCACAGCTGAGTCAGTGCTGGGCCAGCCAATCCAATGACAGGACCCCTTTACCCCACAACTCCTGTGATCCTCCATCAGGGATGACTTTACCTTAGGCAGGCACAACAACTTGGCAGGTGGGCAGTGGGCACCAAGTGGCACATTTGAGTACCGAGAACAGAAACAGAATAAGTGAGGGTTAGTGACAAATTACAATGATCATGTGACTTGTGTTTTAGTGCTAGTGACAGTCTGCACAGTTAATCAGCAGCTCTAGTCAGGGTGTGCTAAACTGAAGTCGTGAGTCTTCAGCTGAGACCAAAGGGGCATCTCTTATAGTGGCAGGCAGACCACTTCACAGTTTAGGGGGTCCTGTAACTAAAAGCTCGACCTCCCCCTGTTATTTTATTAATCCTTGGAATCCTAAGCAGACCGGCATCTTGAGATCTTAATGTGCGCTCAGGTTTGTAAGTCATGATAAGTTCAGACAAGTAAGCCGGACCTCGGCCATTTAAGGCTTTATATGTTAAAAGGAGGATTTTGAAATCTGCCCTAAACTTAATCGGGTGCCAGTGTGAGGACTTGAGGAATGGAGTTATGTGTTCGTATTTTCTTGTTCTTGTAATAATTCTTGCAGCCGCATTTTGGATTAACTGGCAGCTGAATAAAGAACAGTCTGAACAGCCAGTGAACACCGCATTGCAGTCGTCAGTCCTACTAGAGATAAATGCAGGAATTAATTTCTCAGAATCCTGTTTATTTAGAAAGCGCCTTCATTTCCTAACATTTTTAAGATGGAAGAAACCTGATTTGGACAACTTTGTGATGTGCTTTAAATGACCTGCTAGAGTCAAAGAGAACTCCGAGATTTTGGGCTGATTCAGTGAAATTAATGGGGACTCCAACTGAGTTAAACGATGACAGAATATCATTGTGATCAGCGTCACTCGCTCCAATAATTCACATCTCTGTCTTAAAGCAAGTCGTTCTCATCCATCCACTTCTTTAATTCACCAACACAACTAATTAAAGACAACATCGGAGAAACTTCATTTGATCTAAAAGAAAAGTAGAACTGGATGTCATCTGCGTACGAGTGAATGTTAACAGGGTGAGAGACCCCAGTGGACGCCTGGAAAGTGACAACAGTGACAGTCCGAGTCCTGAGCCCTGCAGGACACCATATCTCACTTCTGTGTGTAATGATGGAGTCCTGTACTGTCGGCACATTTCTGTACGGATTGGAATCGATTTGATAAATAAGAACTAAACCAGGCGAGCGCAGTCACTGCCTGTGAGCCCGACGTCATTTAGCAGCCTGTGATACATCAAAGACCGTCTTGTAATACGCATCTCAGCACGACAGTCCCCCTGGTGGTCCGTGTGCAGGGTGAAGCGACGTCCCCACTGGTATGTGTGCCACTTCTCCACTGCCCACACACAGGCCAGCACTTCTTTACCTACTATTGAATTGCAGTGGGCACTTAGTGGGCGAGAGGGCAACACAACAACCACCACGCAGTGCTTTATAACTTTACTGCAGGTTGGGTTAAAGGAGGCATGAAAGACGGAGAAACAAACAATATGTTTAGAAAAATAACTGCAGATTAATTAAAGTAATAAAAGAAAAAAAATCAAACAGATTGTGATCTTTTAAAAAATGAGAAAAAAATAAAGATATAACGTTATCTATCTATCTATTATATCGTGCCATCTGTCTATCTTTCTTTAGATGCTTTGTTAGAAACATTTGTACCGATCTCACTTTTGAGCTCCTAAAAAAACAAAAATGATGATTTATGGTGGATTTTGTGCCATTTGTATTCATTCATCTCTGCTTTTCAATCTTCCCATATTTTTTTCTTGAACAGTTTTTTTGCTTTTTTTTTTAAACTGCATGTTTTTCTCACTCCTGGTACAAAATATCCCTACCCGTTGATTCTGTCAGAAAAAAAAGATAAAAGTAAAAAAGTTTCAGTTATGTCGCGGAAGACACGCGTTTTACTAATGACACGTCGTCATCATCATCATCATCATCGTCTGTAACAGCCTCCCAAACTGCCGATCACGATCGCCTAAGAAATGCCCTGGAGGGTCGACCTGTCATCCGGCGTGACGTGGAAAAGGTGTTTGAATTTAGATTTTATTTTACTCCTGATCCACATGACCGATTGTGCTGATTTTTTCCAAAAATGTGTTAAATACATGTATCAAGACATGTGCGAAGTATTGTGCAATTTGGTTTTATATTTTTAAAGTTATTACTATTTTTTTTAATTTTAACTGCCCCAGTTACTAATGTTCCACATTTAAATCTATAATAAATCGTGATTTAATTAATGATGACACTTAATAACCTTTAGTAATTGAAAAAGGGGTGTTTTCATGTACCATCTTTCCTTTTTAAATCGTAATTATCTTCTTTTATCTGCTCAGAAAGCAAAAAAAATACTTTTGCGAGCATTTGTATCTTTTATTCTTAATTAAACATATTTTGGAATAACTGATCAGTTTTTAACAGCTGGGTGTCGTTTATGTATTAGTACGTAAATGTCTCTGAACGTCCTGATCGTTTTGATGGTCCGTGGTGAGCAGAAAACAATCCATTCAAGTAGCGGCACTTCAGCACAAACTCGCAGGAGATAATGCATGTTGGGACGGCTTTATGAGCGCTCAGCGCCCGGTGCAGCGCCCCCTAGATGGTTCTCTTTTTTTCTGTTACCGTTGTACTCTACTGTACATGATTTTAATATTTAACCCTTTTCAGAATATTGCGTGATCTGTGTAATGAATGAGTGGATATTTTTGCCTATCGATTTTAAATGTCTTTTATTTTTACTGCTTTATTTTACAGAAGCATTATGTTTTTACGTAATGGTTGTGCACGAATATAATTTTTTTTATTTTATTTAAATAATAAATATAAGTCGCTATATGAAATATAAACTGATAGTTTTGATACGCAGAAAAATGGATTTCAGGTATGAAGAGCCTTGCTTGGACATCGAGAAATGGAGCTTTTTCACCTATAAATAATATAAATATATCATTTCCGTTAGCATCTTATAAATTAAAGCTTGGCGTGTTAGTCTTGCTATCTGGAAGTGAATGAAATGACCGCTGCTGCGAGTTTTCAAGCCCACTGGAAGTTTCGCTGATCTTTGACATCATCTATAAGGTAAGATTATTCACGTTTT
>JANRMT010062814.1:870533-906201 GCA_026402145.1 Polypterus bichir lapradei
CACACACACACACACACACCAGGGCCAGTTTAGTGTTAAACCTGCATGTCTTTAGACTGGGCGAGTCATTCCACATCACCTGGCACCTAAACCTTGGTCTCCTTGTTATGAGGCGGGCACAGCACTACTGAGCCACTCTGCCATCTGATGATATTCATTATAGAAAAAGGAATTCTCTAATTAAATAGCTTGGTGGTGCTGAGGAATCACAGCTAATACAGCCTCACAGAAAAGGCATACGACACACCAGTGAAATATGAAAAAGCTTCCGATAGAAATCTTGAGCATAGAAACAATCACACGGTTTTTTTTTTTCTTTTTCTTTTTATAGTTAAACAGTTTTTCTAAAATACGCACTTAATTTGAAGATTCTACTGAATTGTAATTCATGCTTTTCCACGCTAACCTATTTTGCGCATTTTCTTTAGCCCTTCTGGATGGCACGATTGTTCAGCTCGGTGGCACAGTGGCAGTAAGGAGACCAGAATTCTCCTGGCAGGTCCGCCCCGAGTGGCATCTCCATGGCTTTCCCAGGTGCTTCTCCCCCACAGTCCAAAGACAATCCAAAGACATGCAGGTTGTGTGTATTTGCCAATACTAGACTGGTCCTGGTGTGTATGTGTGTGTGTGTGTTCACCACGTAAACTGAACTGATGCTGTTCCTGCCTCTAGCCCTTGCCTGCTGGGATAGGCTCCTGCTGCCTGCGACCTTGCCCTGGTTTAGAAAGTGGATGGTTTCAATGGCTGGATGACACGATTGCTTTGTGAGATTCGTACAGCGATGGGGTCTGCCAGACTCAGATAAACGACCAGTGAAGTAACCCACGAGAATACGACCGCGTAGTCCGGCCTGAAGCCTTTCAATACAAAACAGCTACTGAGAATACGCAAGACGTACGCTGATGAGTTGACGTCTTCGAATGCCAACTGTAAAGATGACAGGTTCATTCCGACCCAACAACATCCGACTGTGAAATCACGAACTTCAGAGGTCAGACAGCGTGAGGTGACCGTCTGACCAGAGGGCACGCTGGCCGATTCTCCACCCTTTCTAATGGAAGAGAGAAATCGATCTTTAAAACAAATCACATTTTTTGCATTGCCTTAAGAACAATGCTTTAATGTTACATTGTCCAAGTTAAAATGACTGTGACTGTAAACTTAAGGATAAGCAGGTTTTGTAAAGGAACAAATAAAATCATTTAAATCTCACATATTCTTTAATGAACAATAGCCGTCGTTGCCTTTTTCAGCCGCTGTATTCTTGTACAACACCACAGGGCAGGGCAGAGTGACGTGACGATGGAGAGGTGCCACCGCATCAGGGCCACGTCGGGCCAATGGCACAAGAGAGGCTGGAGAAAGCTGAAGGCAGCCGCCCTGACGGAGGGGAGGTGACAGAGACGTTTCAGATCGGTGACATTGTGACAAGAATGAAATCTGAAGGCAGAGAAACAGACCTGGAGTGCCAGCTGGATGTGTGGCTTTGCCGTTACATTTTGAATGAAATCTCTTAATTATTGTGAAAATCGTTTGGTTTAATAAATAAAAAAACAAACCAAAACTAAAACTACACTGACGCTTGGAGTTGTATATTCTGTTCAATGAAGATCTGCTCTCCTGAATTGTGCTTTTGTATGATTTGTTCTCTCTTATCTGGTTGTCACTGCACTGTTTGATGGAGCGTATAAAGCATTTACTTTAGTCTGCTACGGACTATCACATTATAAACTCTTCATTATTTTACTAAAAAACAATTCTGTTTAGTGAATGCAGGGAGGTTGTCGTGAATGTGGAGTTTCATTTGAAATGTCAGTTTTACAAATTGGACTTAAAACTGAAACTAGTTTGTGAAAATTGAGTTTGGATGGCGACATGGCGCTCTTTGTCTTATACTGTGTCAGGGATGCCAAGGGCAGCGACCCGGCCGGGACGCCTCGAGGGACCGGAAGTGGGATCACGTGGGGGCCCAACCCTGTAGGGACCCGTGGTGACCGCCAGGGGGCGCCCCAATGCCTTGGGGACCCAGGATCCTGGTGTGGCGGAAGAAGAAGAAAAGGGGACACCCGGAGAGCTTCTGGGAGAAGAGCTGGGCATGTCCGGGGAGGAGTGCCAGGGAGCAGCTGGAGCTCGTCCGGGATGACATAAAGGGCCGTCTCCCGTCATTCAGGGCTGGAGAAGAGAAGGCGTTGTGTGGCCGGGCCTGCGCGTGGGGTTCGTGTCGGCACTCGAGTGTTGTAAATAAACGTGTGGCGGTGGAAAACAACAAGTCCGCCTGTCTGTGTCGGGCCGCGTCCACATCTGTAATAGTACAGTTACTGTTCTCCCTTATGCTGCCATTTTTAAACACAGTTCATTTACGTTTAAATATAATATTCAAAGGCTTTCAACACTTAGAAACACTGTTCTGCATTTTAAACAGAATTAGTCACTGCCTGACATTCTGTGATTGCACTTCTAGACGGTTTGGGTGTCCAGCACAAGGAAAAGAAAGGTCAGCACAACCGATGACCACCACTGACCAGCTGGCCTTTGTAACTCAGGGCACCCTGAGCACAGGGAAGAATACAAGAAATTCAAAAATCCCACTGGTTTTCAGCTCAATAACCAGCTGCTGGCCACATCTGCACAAGGCTGGTCTCCATTAAAGTTTGAATTCACTTTTTTGCATTTCAAACTATTTAGTCCGAGTGCCAGTGGAGTGTCACATACATGAAGCAGTCTCAGTGGTCGTGTGGCGGGCCTTCGAGAGGAGCAGAAAGCACTCGAGACACAAATCACAATCGTGTGAGGCCACCGACACGTCGCTGTGCGTTAAAACCAAAACCTTCAGACCTTGTTAGCAGGCAGTCGTTATACGAGGAATTCTTTTACTTTTTGTAAAACTCACATTCATTTACTAGGCCTTTGATATAAAACTACAAGATTGTTAATCGTCATTAATATTTTCTGTCGTGTCCTAATCCTCCTGACAAATTTCTCTTTCTTGAAATTTCATCTTCCTG
This sequence comes from Polypterus bichir lapradei, assembly GCA_026402145.1. NCBI lineage: Eukaryota > Metazoa > Chordata > Cladistia > Polypteriformes > Polypteridae > Polypterus > Polypterus bichir. The sequence continues at coordinate 873,539 of JANRMT010062814.1, forward strand.
CAAGCCTCAGAGGGGAAGCAAAATTGACCTTCAGTGCAAATTGAAATGACTTAAGCAACAGCATTTAAAAAGCAGAAATACGTCAAGTCAGCCTAATCAGCCCCGTCTTTGGAGACTTCAGGATGTTTGCAGGTGTGCCCTCGATCACAAAAATACAACACGGAATTTACCAGCAAAACACACCGACTTTTAAAAGTTGAAGCCTCACATCTTAGCTCTCGTATCAGACATCAAGACCTGAACGACAATCCATCAGGGTTAGAGCTCGGCCTAACAGTCCACCTCATCTCATACTGGCAGTGAAGAGAAAAGGAAAGAACGAGAGGGTGAAGGAGAGACATTAATGACTCAATATAAACGTTCAATATGTCTGTATGGTTTAAACAATTCACATCTATCTGTAGTGTGTCCAGCATGAGTATTATGGCGCTACAGCCTTTTAACAAACAATGTGCTAACACCAGGAACCTGCTAAGGTTAACATTAATGTTTAAAACAAATATAAATAGACAAATATTTTTTAAAAAGTCACCCTTTTGTGTTACTAAAGTGCCCTTTTTTTTGGCTTGTTACTTAAGAGCCTGACTTGTGTTACAAAAAGGCCCTACAAGTTACAAATGTTCCTTAAAGTTACACAATGTCCCTACTAGAGGTACAAATGTTCCCTGTAGGTTACAAAATGGGCCATCTAGTAGTTACAAAAAGGCCCTAACATCTAACTATCTGTCTGTCTATCTAATTTAAATATTAAAAAGTGCTTTGCGTTCCACTGGTTGGTTTCACTTGGCGCACTTTGATATCTAAATGTTTCTCAATTACTGCCCTGCCAGAAGGTAACTGAGATCCTGACGAGACCAGCGAGTCCGTGCGGCTCTCGGACGTGCAGGACACACAGCAGCAAAGATGGACGCCACGTAACAGAAAACTGGGCTCCTTTTCTCGAAGGTAGTAATAATGCACAGTGGAGTTACGTTTCCATAATCGAGTTTACTGAACATACAAACCTAAGGAGCGGTTGGTTCACCTTAATAAATGTCAGTAGTTGCTCATTTTTATTTGGTCTGTTTTTAGTCGTATTGTTGTTATTCCTGCCTCCATTTCAATAATGATTGCTGATCTCATGCATTTCCTGTGTTGTGTCCGTGTTGTAATTCCAAGTCATTCCCAAATTCTCCAGCAGGATCATCCTGTGGATCCCAGGCCTCTTCTTCATCGACGTGTGCGCCACTCAGATCAACGGCGTCCAAGCAGGACCTCGTCCGAGGATCGGGAGTTTCATTGCGAATGCTCTCGTCACCATCACGTGACTTCGCGTCCTGTCCTCTGGGCTTGAATGAGGAGAACGTGATCTCCGCTGGCTTTGTGCTCCCTTTGTTTTTTGGTTGCGACTGAAAATGAACTTTGTGCAGTAAATAGAAGCAACGTGTGTTACAGACATACGGCTGAAAGACCAAAGGCTTAGTAAGAATAAAGAACTACATTTATTTTGGGATGTTCTTACCAGTAAATGGATCTAAGCACACATAAACGATAAAGTCCTGCGTCCCAGAGAAGTGACGGCACAGGCAAAACGTTGCAGAGAAGCACTGGAGTGACTGTTTTTACAAAGTTCATGTGCATTAAAGTTGATTCCATCATCATCATCATCCTCACCGTATCCATTGTGAATGCTTCTGACGTCACACACCTGCTCACTGGTCCCGCTGTCAGATGCGCGTCTGCACTCCAGCAGATCTCGGAGTCAGCGGTGGATCGACTTGTCCTGTTGTGCTGACAGATGAAGACCAAGAGGACTCCTTATCTGAGCACTCAGCTCCTCCACATGACTCGTCTTCTTTTGTGCAAATGAAAAATGTGGGCAACTTCAGTTTGGTTTGTTCATAAAATGTGCCAACCGTACCATCCACAGGACTCTGCTTTCTTCTAAAATCACAGATGTCAGAAGTAAAATCTTCAACTCGTCCTTTTGGGATCAAACAGCTCCTCTCCTATTCCCAAAACGTGAGAATGTCTTTTCAGCGGTGCCAAGTCTTGTTCTGCCACCATTTCTGGTCCTCACTTGCTGGTGTCCATTGCTGCTAACCTCCCAATTCCAATCTTCCTTGAAGTCTTTTCTCCTGCCATCACGTCACCTTGCTTTCCAAACACAGACGACGCGCCACACGAGGCTCCTTTTGTCTTTGATTTCATCTTCTGTGCTCCTGTTCTCTCTCGGTTGTCTCTTTATCGGCGCCGCACTTTGCTTGTTGACAGAAGGAGAGGACAACAAACTCTGTCACCTATCAGAGAGAAATTGTGCCACTTGTTCATCGGTCACAATGGGCAGCACTGCCTTGTCAATCTGTAGATATGAAATATCAGATGGAACAGTAAAAGTTTAAACATGAATGATAAAAACACACCTGCATGCGGGCATCACGGTGGCGCAGTGGGTGGCGCTGCTGCCTCACAGATAGGAGACCCTTAAGGGTTCGCTTCCCGGGTCCTCCCTGCGTGGAGTTTGCATGTCCTCCCCGTGTCTGTGGGGGTTTCCTCCCACCGTCCAAAGACATGCAGGTTAGGGGCATTGGCGATCATAAATGGTCCCTTGGGGTGTGTGTGTGTGTGTGTGTGCCCTGCCCGAGGTTTGTTCCTGCCTTGTGCCCTGTGATGCCAGGGATTGGCTCCAGCAGACCCTCGTGACCCTGTGTTAGGATACAGCAGGTTGGATGATGGATGGAGGGTTACCTGCACACACACACACACACACACACACACACACACCACTCAAAGTAACCCCAGACTGAGACTTTATGGTGAGGACTCTGACTGAGAGCCGGCCTGCTGACAGAACTCATTACACGCCTTTTTATTTCTCACAAATCTACTGGGGTTGTCTTTGTGATTTACAAGAGAATTGAAGGTGGAATTACAGTCACTTTGTCATTTAACAGAAGAAGAGCAGCTCAGGTGTTCACAGCACATTCATTTGTCCTTCTCAACGATCAGCTTGGTGCTCTAATTGCCGAGTTGTGTATTCGTATCGTGACCAACATTACAATTCTGACCGGGAGAGAACTTCTGCTAAACTATATTTGTAAATCTGATCAGAATGAGTGAGGTACATGATGGGTACTGCAGCCTCCATCGCGTGTGTCGCACCCGGTTAGTTAGCTACGAGGTAGCGTGAAGTTGACGTTTCTTAACTTAGTAAATCGCATCAATTGACATAAAACAAATGGAACGTTTCCAAAATACAGTTTCAGAGAACGTTAACGACGATAACAAGCTGTGTGCTTACTGAACTGTCACACTGAGTCTTGTCGTTTGACATCAACATTTGATTCAAATATCAGGCCACCTCGTCTCTTTGTGTGTTCACGATGTCCTGTCCTGGCACGTCTCTCGACCGCAGGAAATCCAACAAATCCTCCTCCTCCTCTGCGACTTCTCAGGCGCTCTGTTGGTCACTTTTATCTTCTCCTCCGCTCCGCTATAAAGAGCCGAGGCCGAGCGCAGAGAAGCCAACACATCATCCTTGGCGTTCCTGTGGTGACCAAATGACCTGCAGGTATATTGGCCTTGAAAAGTTTGGCGGGATCTCGTGAAAGTGAATCTCTTTTCTTTTTTTTTTTTTTCTTCCACGTCCCCTTGTGGGCTCCGTAGAAATTAGAATGGAAATAAAACGGAGATCTCCTGAAGGTGTGTGTTTGTCAGCCTGACGCTGACTTGGATGGCGAGCCGCAGCCCTTCTGTCTCCGCTGTCCGTCTTTGTGTTTGAATCTGAGGACTTTGACGACAGCGAGTTATGCGAGAGAGAGAGAGAGAGAGACACAGAGATAGAGTGAAAGGCGCTATATAACAGATAGATAGATAGATAGAGTGAAAGGCGCTATATAATAGATAGATAGATAGATAGAGTGAAAGGCGCTATATAATAGATAGATAGATAGATAGCTAGAGTGAAAGGCGCTATATAATAGATAGAGTGAAAGGCTCTATATAATAGATAGAGTGAAAGGCGCTATATAATAGATAGATAGATAGAGTGAAAGGCACTATATAATAGATAGATAGATAGAATGAAAGGCACTACATAGATAGAGTGAAAGGCACTATAATAGATAGATAGATAGATAGATAGAAAGGCACTATATAATAGATAGAGTGAAAGGCGCTATATAATAGATAGATAGAGTGAAAGGTGCTATATAATAGATAGATAGATAGATAGAAAGGCACTATATAATAGATAGATAGATAGATAGATAGAGTGAAAGGCGCTATATAATAGAGAGATAGAGTGAAAGGCGCTATATAATAGATAGATACAGTGAAAGGCACTATATAATAGATAGATAGAGTGAAAGGTGCTATATAATAGATAGATAGATAGATAGAAAGGCACTATATAATAGATAGATAGATAGATAGAGTGAAAGGCGCTATATAACAGATAGATAGATAGATAGATAGAGTGAAAGGCGCTATATAACAGATAGATAGATAGATAGATAGAGTGAAAGGCGCTATATAATAGATAGATACAGTGAAAGGCACTATATAATAGATAGATAGAGTGAAAGGCACTATATAATAGATAGATAGATAGAATGAAAGGCACTACATAGATAGAGTGAAAGGCGCTATATAATAGATAGATAGATAGAGTGAAAGGCGCTATATAATAGAGTGAAAGGCACTATATAATAGATAGATAGATAGAATGAAAGGCACTACATAGATAGAGTGAAAGGCGCTATATAATAGATAGATAGAGTGAAAGGCGCTATATAATAGAGTGAAAGGCACTATATAATAGATAGATAGATAGAATGAAAGGCACTACATAGATAGAGTGAAAGGCACTATATAATAGATAGATAGATAGAGTGAAAGGCGCTATATAATAGATAAATACAGTGAAAGGCACTATATAATAGATAGAGTGAAAGGCGCTATATAATAGATAGATAGATAGAGTGAAAGGCGCTATATAATAGATAGATAGAGAGTAAAATGCGCTATATAATAGATAGATAGAGTGAAAGGCGCTATATAACAGATAGATAGATAGATAGATAGAGTGAAAGGCACTATATAATAGATAGATTTTTTTTATTTTTAAAAACGTTTATTGATATAATTGTTAAAAAAAATATATAACATCACCCAACAGACAAAAAAAAAACCCATATATACAGAAAAATAAAAATAATCTTATTCAATATAACAAATGAAGAAAACATTTCCAAACCAAGCTGTCCTACCACACTCTAATTAAGCACGTGTGGAGATATTCTAACATCAAGTGTAACTCGTCTTCTTCACATTCACAGAGCACACTCTTTACACACCATATATGTCTAAACCTTTCCAAATTCTTTGTACATTTATAAAAATTAAACTCCACTAGGATTCTACTCTTACATAACTGTCTGAAGAACCCAATGGTATCCTGAAGCCCAGCCCCACTGATCTTATTTTTGCGGGTTTTCCATATCGTCAGTTTTGCTTGCCCTATGATGAAGCTCACCAGGTTCACGTTATTCGCTGTTTTTTTTGTTCTCTTCCACCCAAATAAGAAGCCCCCCTCGTTATAAACCATACCCAATCTAATGATCAGATTTCTGAGGACAGTGAAAAGCGGTTGAAGTCTCATACAAAACATAAAACAATGAAACACAGTTTCTCTTTCACCACAAAAGGGACAAGTATCAGTAACCCCAGGACTAATTACTGCCATAAAGGAGTTCACCGCTAATATGCCATGCAACAGCCTCCACTGCAGATCTCCCACCCGATGAGCCAATGGTGGCCTGTACAGCGACCTCCAGGCCGGCTTCGCTCCCTCGAGAACAGTAAGTTTGTCTCTCCACGGTGTGTCAGGATGCGTCTTCAGCTGAGTCTGATGGTTGACAGTCACACACATTCTGTAAAGTTGTTGTCCAGTCACACACTGCAGTGGTAAGTCCAGCAGGTTACTTATGGACAGTGAGCCATTAGTTTTACTGTCAGTCCACTCACATGCCGGGGACACCACAAGTGTAGGAAAATCACAGTCACTGGGAGGGCAAATCTTTGTAACAAACAGATCTTCTATTTGTGTAAAACAGTTCCTGATCAATGATGTTCTCAGTCTATTCAATAATTTTCCTAATAATCGCAGAGAGTGCACTCCTGTCTCCTCTGCTATTGTTGTTGTGTCCTTCCAACCAATCAATTAAATGACGAAGTTTAGTAACACGGCACTGTACAAAATTATGAGCAAAATGTCGTAATTCCCAAGAGCAGCTGACACGAGGATTAAATAGCAGCGGTTCCTCCAGTACCCAAAACAAGGAAGTACTTTCAAGATCCCTGGGCTCCTTTTCTCGAAGGTAGTAATAATGCACAGTGAGTTACGTTTCCATAATCGAGTTTACTGAACATACTCAGTAGAGACCAAGCACTTAATAAACTTTTATAAAAGTCCGGTAACTGTGAGGTATCGATCTTGTCCACTTCACACAGCAGTATGTTCTTCCCCAGTCTCATCTGTCCAACCTGGTGAAGAAGAAAATGAGCTAAAAAAGTCCATGGGTGCTGCTCCTGTGAATATAACAGTTTTTGTATTGTCTGTAGACGGAAAGCAGCCACTCGACTCCCAACATCCATAAGTCCTTGACCCCCTTCCTCCAGTGGTAAGTACAGCACACTCCGTCTCAGCCAGTGCATACCGTCCCAAAAAAAGTTCACAATGGCCTCCCGCACTTGTTTGATCAGCAGTGATGGGGGCTCCAAACAGATACACTTGTGCCACAAGCTGGAGGTTATCAGGTTATTAACAACCAGCATCCTGCCCCTATAGGACATCTGGGGGAGGATCCAGTGCCATTTTGCCAGTCGATCTTGTACCTTTTGTAGCAATCCCTCCCAGTTCTTATGTACAAAGTGTCCATTGCCAAGGTAGACTCCCAGGTATAATAATCCTCCAGTGCTCCACTGCAGACGCCCCTCAAGCTGGGGTGGACTCATTCCGGTCCAGTCTCCCAGTAACAGAGCACTGCTTTTGGCCCAGTTTATTTTGGCCGATGACGTTTTTTCATAAGTTCTTTGACGAGCTGTCAGCCTATCCACATCCTCCTGATTCTTGATGAGAACCACAATGTCATCCACATAAGCTGTAACTTTAAATGGCTCCACTGTATATTCTGGGATAGACAAACCACTCAGCACTCTTCACAGCTCCTTCAAAAATGGCTCCAATGCCAGTGCGTACAGCATTCCAGAAAGAGAGCAGCCCTGACGAACTCCTCTTTGAACTGTGAAAGACGCGCACAAGCCACCATTGACTTTCACTACACTAGAAATGTCACTATAGAGGAACTGAATATTTTTAACAAATTTCTCTCCAAACCCAAAAGCCCTCATCACATCCCATAAGTAGGAATGACTGACCCGATCAAATGCTTTCTCTTGATCTAAGGAGAGCAAGCCGACTTTAAAATTAAGAAGCTCTGAGGAAGCCAAAATATCCCGAATTAAAAAAATATTATTAAAAATAGTTCTGCCAGGGACACAGTAGCTCTGATCTGGATGCAGCACTTTAGTCAGAACAGTCCCGAGTCTGTTGGCCAGCGCCTTAGAAAAAATCTTATAATCTGCGCACAGCAGTGACACAGGGCGCCAGTTTCGAATTTCACTCAAATCTCCTTTCTTAGGGAGGAGGGTTATCACTGCTCTCCGACAGCTCTGGGGTAAGACACCCGTCCTGATGCTCTGTGTGAACACTTCTAATAAGTCTGGACTAATGAGATCCCAAAAATCCTTATAAAATTCGACTGGGATCCCATCAATACCCGGAACCTTTCCCACATTAAGCCCCCTTAAAGCATCTCAAAGTTCTGATAAGGTTACAGCTACTTCCAGGTTTGTGACATCTCCCTTAGGAAGCTGAGGAAGATTCTGTAACAAATGATGGCAGCCCTTATCATCTTGAGCTGTCTCTGCAGCATATAAAGTCTTATAGAAGTCCCTCACGATCTCCCTGATCTCCACTGGCTGCTGTCGCTCTGTCCCATCTGCTGACCGCAAACAATATAAAACTTTGGTTTGCGAGTTCTTTTTTTCCAGACTAAAAAAATACTTTGTTGGTGCATCCATTTCATTTAGGCTCTGGAATCGTGATCTCACCAGAGCCCCTTTAACTCTGGTGTCCAACAGCTGGGCCAGACCCCTCTTTTAATCTTTGAGGCTCTCTGTAAGCTGTGTGTTTGGGCCCAAATCGAGAGGCCTCTGGATCTCTGTGACCTCCGCTTCGAATTCAGCCATCTCAGATTTTAAACATTTAGTGACATTTCTAGTGTATTGCTGACACAAACCTCGAATCTGCTCCTTCCCTAAATCCCACCATTGTTGCAGGCTGATGAACTCCCTTTTTTTAAGTTTCCATGTGTTCCAAAAAAACCTGAATATTTCTTTGAAATTCTGATCTTGAAGTAAAGCAGAATTGAAGTGCCAATAAGCACTTTTAGGTGTGTAGGCTGTAAGCAGCACACTGCAGGTTAGTAAACTGTGATCTGACAGCCCAGTGGGTGTGATGGAGCTCGATTTGAACAGTCCAAGGTGATATTTAAATGTGTAAAAGCGGTCCAGTCTGGCGAGTGACACCTCCCCACCACGTGTATTGCCTGCTCTCCCCATTCTTCCTCCTCCATACATCCACCATCTCCATTCCCCTCAGTATCCTCAGCAGTTCTTGGGCTGAGCGAGGATGAGGCTCAATCCCGTTATTTCTATCTAATGGTGAGTCGATGGTACAGTTAAAGTCGCCTCCCAACACTACGAGTTCTTCCGAACTGCACTGCTCTAAAAGATCTTCAACTTTCTTAAAAAACTGTACTCTCTCATTTCCATCATTCGGAGCGTAGACATTTATGAAGTGTGGACACTTTTCTATGGTGTCGTTTCTTGTGACTGAAGACAGAGGAACAGAATTAAAGTTAGAAAATATTCTTTTATTCATACATACCAGGCAAAGGTTAAATGACAGAGAAGCACAGTCCTAGGACACCGCCCTTCATCTGCACTGAGGGGTCAGTGTTCCAGATTTTTTATAGGGTTTCTTGTCTTATGACTTTAGTTACACAATTATTCAAATAATTCATATTTCAAAATATTAGCCTGAATCAGCATTATCAAAATCTAAAGGTGGAGTACATCTGTTAGTTTCCTTAGTTTGGGGCTCGATGAATCCACACCCGTTAGACGCCCAAGAAGTAGCACTTGTCTTGTACACTGTAAGCATGCAGGGCCTGCATGACTCCTACCACACACCCCGTAGAAGATGCTTTCTGTCACGTACACCAGATTTGTCAAGCACAAGTTATTGACCTGTATTTTTATTTTTCCACAGAAGTTAAAAACCTTCCCCTGGATCTGTGCCTTCACTCTCAGTAATCTCCCCTCCAGTATGTTATCCACCCCACAGATGTCCGCATTGATGCTATTAGTCAACAGCACAGCCACCCCGGCACTGACATTGGACCCATTACTGTAAAATATCCCACCACTCCAGTCCCGGCTGCACTCCCACTGGTTTTCCTTATCAATGTGAGTTTCTTGTAAGAAGGTTACATCCAGATTTTTCTGTTTTACAAACTCAAAAAGAGCCCATCTCTTGCCAGTATTTCTACCCCCATTGATATTTAAACTCCCAGTTTTTATACTGGCCATAATCACAGATGATATAAAAAAACAATTCACGAGAAGACCCCAGTTCAGAAGGGGGTGAATCTTAATATACCTATTCATTTTAGACTTTCTCTTCAGTTTACTCAATATGTTCTTTAATCTCATCAGCTCTTGTGAGGTGAACATTGCAGATGAAGACGGACATTTTCTTAAACTGCGAACTGAAGAGACAAACAGATCAATATCTGGAAAGTATTCGGACTCATCGACTCTTTTTCGCCCAGCGGTCTCTAATAGAAAATTTTTTATACTTTGGACACTGTAACCCCCCCTGTCTTTTAGGTCTTGTGCTTCAGACACCGTGGATGAATCAGAAATACTGCCTTCCTCTTCCTCACTTTCACTAGCTACCGCGGCGTCTTCCTCCGTCACAGCTGCTAAAACTGCAAAGCTGCCCGCAGTGACGGGAAAGGCGGCCGCACTGCTCTCTCGGTCAGCAACAGGCGATTCTGCCGCGACGTTGCTGCGCTTTTTCACAGAACCTCCTTCAACTGTACTGTGATGGCGTTTCTGAGCTGGTCGTTTAAAACCGTCATTGTTTTCAGGATCTTTAACTTCCTCCATTTCTACCGATCCCCAAACACTGTCATCCACCACCGCAGGTTGTTCTCCTGTAACCCCACTGCTCCCCTCCTCACTGTTCACAGTCTCATCAACATGCGCGCCCTTCTCCCCCAGCGCACTAACAGAAGCCCCCTCACCGGCTGATCTCTCCGGCACTGAGGACACCCCTGCGCTGCACTTTCTAGGGCTGATGAGGGTCCAGCCTGCTGTACACCTTGTTCATCTTCTCCCTCTTTATGTGCCACTTTCCGATTCCCCTTTTCGGGGCACTGTTTAACTAAATGCCCCCCGCCGCCACACGCTAAACATTTCATCTCGTCGGAAGTAACAAAAATAACGTAATCGTGACCGTCAAGCCTAAACCGCATAGTAATGTTAAGATCCACGTCCATCTGGTTAAGCACCATATACACCTGCCTGCGAAAAGACAATACGTGTTTTATTGCAGGAGCTTTGCACCCAAGGGGAATATATCGGATCTTTGATACCAGGCGACCGTGACGCTCCAATTCTCTTTCAAGTACTTCATTTCTTAAAAATGGCGGTACATTTGATAAAATAACTTTATGGGCTGGAGCCGCCAGCGGATACACCTGCACAAAAACACCATCGACTACGACTCCTTTGTCGATACCAAATCAACAGAACTTAAAAATAAAACTGCTGATCCACTCATTCGAGACGCTGATTTAATGTTTTCACACCCTATAACTTCTCCCACGGCCAATACCCCACTCTCTAAAGGAATAAAATCCTCAGACACAAGTTTAACGCCATGCCGGCGAGTCAACTTTTTCAAGCCTGCAGCCATTTTGGCTGCCGTGGCCTAAAGCCACACAATAATTACTTTTAAAAACTTTTCCACCAACACTTAGAAAGAAAAGTAAGAAAATGAGAAAAGAAAAGAATATAATAGTGATTTAAAGTTTAAACAAAACAACACATACCTCAGGATCCGCTCTCACACCCCACAACCTCCATCCGCGCCAACACAAACTCCCAACAAGCACTGCGACAGCGAAACAGGAAGGAAGCAGAGAGATAGAGTGAAAGGCACTATATGATAGATAGATAGAATGAAAGGCGCTATATAATAGATAGATAGATAGATAGATAGAGTGAAAGGCACTATATAATAGATAGATAGATAGATATACAGTATCTCAGAAAAGTGAGTCCACCCCTAAGTGACAAATGTCCAAGTTGTTCCCAATTAGCCATTGTCCCTCCCTGGTGTCATGTGACTCGTTAGTGTTACAAGGTCTCAGGTGTGTTAAATTTGGTGTTCTCGCTCTCACACTCTCTCTCTCATACTGGTCACTGGAAGTTCAACATGGCACCTCATGGCAAAGAACTCTCTGAGGATCTGAAAAAAAGAATTGTTGCTCTCCATAAAGATGGCAGAGACTATAAAAAGATGGCCAACACCCTGAAACTGAGCTTCAGCACGCTGGCCGAGACCATACAGTGACAGGTTTAACAGGGCAGGCTCCACTCAGAACAGACCTCGCCGTGGTGCCCGTGCTCAGCGTCATATCCAGAGGTTGTCTTTTGAAAATAGATGTATGAGAGGTTGAAGGGGTGGGGGGTCAGCCTGGCAGTGCTCAGACCATATGCCCGCTGCACATGGCATCACATTGGTCTGCATGGCTGTCGTCCCAGAAGGAAGCCCCTTTTAAAGATGAGGCACAAGAAAGACAAGCAGACTAAGGACATGGATTACTGGAACTGATGAGACCAAGATCAACTTATTTGGTTCAGATGGTGTCAAGCATGTGTGGCGCCAACCAGGTGAGGAGTACAAAGACAAGTGTGTCTTACCTACAGTCAAGCATGGTGGGGCGAGTGTCATGGTTTGGGGCTGCATGAGTGCTGCTGGCACTGAGGAGCTACAGTTCATTGAGGGAACCATGAATGCCAACATATACTGTGACATACTGAAGCAGAGCCTTTGGAAACCGGGCCGCACAGCAGTGTGCCAACATGATAATGACCCCAAATACACCCCCAAGATGACTGCTGAGGGTAAAGGTGCTGGACTGGCCAAGCATGTCTCCGGACCTACACCCTATTGAGCATCTGTGGAGAAGGTGCAGGAGCACAAGGTCTCTAACATCTGCCAGCTCCGTGATGTCGTCATGGTGGAGTGGAAGAGGATTCCAGTGGCAACCTGTGAGGCTCTAGTGAACTCCATGCCCAAGAGAGTTAAGGCAGTGCTGGAAAATAATGGTGGGCAGCCACACAAAATATTGACACTTTGGGCACAATTTGGACATTTTTCACTTAGGGGTGGACTCACTTTTGTTGCCAGTGGTTTAGACATTAATGGCTGTGTGGGGGACAGCAGACAGATAGATAGATAGATACTTTATAAATTCACACACTCCAGCAGCAGCATACTGATAAAGAACAATATTAAATTAAAGAGTGATAACAATGCAGGTATAACAGACAATAACTTTGTATAATGTTAACGTTTATCCCCCGAGTCGCATAGTGTGGGGTCTCCTCAGTCTGTCAGTGGAGCAGGATGGTGACAGCAGTCTGTCGCTGAAGCTTCTCCTCTATCTGGAGATGATCCTGTTCAGTGGATGCAGTGGATTCTCCATGATTGACAGGAGCCTGCTCAGTGCCCGTCGCTCTGCCACGGATGTCAAACTGTCCAGCTCTGTGCCTACAATAGAGCCTGCCTTCCTCACCAGTTTGTCCCTCTTCTTTATGCTGCCTCCCCAGCACACCACCACGTAGAAGAGGGCGCTCGCCACAACCGTCTGATAGAACATCTGCAGCATCTTATTGCAGATGTTGAAGGACGCCAGCCTTCTAATAAAGTATAGTCGGCTCTGTCCTCTCTTGCACAGAGCATCAGTATTGGCAGTCCAGTCCAGTTTATCATCCAGCTGCACTCCCAGGTATTTATAGGTCTGCACCCTCTGCACAGTCACCTCTGATGATCACGGGGTCCATGATGGGCCTGGGCCTCCTAAAATCCACCACCAGCTCCTTGGTCTTGCTGGTGTTCAGCTGTAGGTGGTTTGAGTCGCACCATTTAACAAAGTCTTTGATTAGCTCCCTATACTCCTCCTCCTGCCCACTCCTGATGCAGCCCACCATAGCAGTGTCGTCAGTGAACTTCTGCACGTGGCAGGACTCTGAGTTGTATTGGAAGTCTGGTGTATGTTGGCTGAACAGGACCGGAGAAAGTCCAGTCCCCTGTGGCGCTCCTGTGTTGCTGACCACAATGTCAGACCTGCAGTTCCCGAGACGTACATACTGAGGTCTGTCTGTAAGATAGTCCACGATCCATGGCACCAGGTATGAATCTACTCCCATCTCTGTCAGTTTGTCCCTGAGGAGCAGAGGTTGGTTGGTGTTGAAGGTGCTAGAGAAGTTCAGAAACATAATTCTTACAGCACCACTGCTTCTGTCCAAGTGGGAGAGGGATCGGTGTAGCATGTAGATGATGGCATCCTCCGCTCCCACCTTCTCCTGGTATGCGAACTGCAGAGGGTCGAGGGCGTGGCGGACCTGTGGCCTCAGGTGGTGAAGCATCAGCCACTCCATGGTCTTCATCACATGTGACGTCAGAGCGACAGGCTGGAAGTCATTCAGCTCACTAGGACGTGATACCTTTGGGACTGGGGTAATGTGAGATGTTTTCCAAAGCCTCAGGACTCTCCCCTGTTCCAGGCTCAGGTTGAAGATGTTCTGTAGAGGACTCCCCAGCTCCAGCGCACAGGCCTTCAGCAGTCGTGGTGATACTCCATCTGGACCCGCTGCTTTGCTGGAACGAAGTCTCTTCAGCTCTCTGCTCACCTGCGCTGCTGTAATTGTGGGTGGGGATGTCTCACCTATGCTGGTATCAGCAGAAGGATGGGTGGAGGGTGCAGTACCCCGAGGTGAGAGTGGGTTAGGGTGGTCAAACCTGTTAAAGAAGTTGTTCATCTGGTTTGCTCTCTTCACGTCTCTCTCGATGGTGGCACCCCGCTTCGAGCTGCAGCCAGTGATAATCTTCATCCCATCCCACACTTCCTTCATGCTGTTGTTCTGCAACTTCTGCTCCAGCTTTCTCCTGTACTGCTCCTTCTCCGCCCTGAGCTGGACTCGGAGTTCCTTCTGCACGCGCTTGAGCTCATGCTGATCACTTCCTTTAAAAGCCCTTTTCTTCCTTGACGTCACTTGTTGTTAGCAGAGCAGCGTACTGTTCTTACTGGAACTCCAATGTCCATCCAGAAGTTGATGTAGTCAGTAGTGCAGTCAACGACCTCCTCAATGTTCTCACTATGTGACCCCTGCAGGATTTCCCAGTCCGTAGTTCCAGTCTCTCAGAGCCTGCTGTGCCTCAGGTGACCACTTCCTGAATGACGTGTGGTTGTTGGTCGCTCCGTCACTCTTGGTTTGTTGTGAGGCTGAAGCAGAACCAGGTTATGATCAGCGGGGTGGCACTGTAAGCGTCTTTAACGTTGGCATACAGTAGGTCGATAGTCCTATTTCCCCAGGTGTTACAATCCATTCAATCAATTTGGCAGTTTTGTCTGATTTATGGTAACTCAAAAAATCGGGAAGACTGGAATAAAAGTTCTTAATTTCAAACGAGTCTGGTGGTGGATGATGACAAGCGCTGCCAGTGAGTTGTGCCCTAACGTTATTAGCCACATATTTATCTTCTTTTAAAGCAGATTGGCTAATTTGTATCAATCTGTAGTCAGTTAGAACACGGAGATTCTTTTCAAACAAAATATGAATCATCTGGATGATCTCTGCATAGTTTGGATCATAATGACTACTACAATATGGTGGTGTTGTGCTGAGCGTTAGTCCGCTCGTCTGAACTGATGGCAGATACAAGGCAGGGCACGCTTATCAGCCGATCCTTCGTGCGGCCCTTTTTAAGATTTCTTTTCTTCTATTTTGCTGTCTTACAATCAACGCTGCATCATCTCTATGACTGTCACTTGTTAATATAATGACTTCATCCAGATATCGAGTCCTGATTTAAGGGAGAATAGTCAGCCATCCGGTCCACCAAGTAATCCTGAAGGAACGTCAGGACCGGAAACGTAACTTGAATGTCTTAGTGATGATGATGATGATGATGATGCCCTCAGTGTTCTTCATGTGTGTTTGTTCTAGCAGGACGGCGGACCACAAGACTCCAAGCAGCCAACTCTGCCCGTCTGTCTCAGCTGCCAACTTAGGGAGCCCAGAGAGCCCCCGGCGGGCATCACTCCAGAGGGTGAAGATTCTTCAGGATCTTTTGAAAAGGATTCATGGAGAGCAGCATGAAAGATTTGACTCTAAAGACGGCGTTTGTAAACGAGATGCTGGAGCGCCTCATGATTATCAGTGCAGCCGCCGAAGTAAAAAGCGAGATCAAGCGCGGGGAAAACGCGCACCAAAAGAAATTTTAAAAATGTTTAGTGAAAGTTAAAAGCAAATAAAGAAAAAAAGTAGTTACACACGTAGAATAAAAGGCAAAAAAAGGAAAAATGTGTCTTCTCCAAACGTAGCTTTTCTAGAGAAACTTGAGTTATTTCTGTACTTAAAGATTCTTAACTTCTTCTTCTGTACGCCTTAAGCGTACGGCTCTGCACGTAAATAAGCGCGTTGTCTTACAAGTTACTTCACACGCTCAAATGTGCCCACGCCGTACACATGGCATGGCTGGTCACTAACTGAAGAATAATATTCAGTCAGAGCAGATAGACCCAGCTGGAATATACCATATCACTCAGCTTATGGGGGTTACAGGGACCTCCCATAGATTAGGCTTTGTCATCTAGTAAAACATTCAGGAATCTTCTCGAACTAGGAAATGACTCGGACAGTCAGATTAGATTCTTTATTTATTAAAGCACATTTCAAACAGCAGAGGGCCGTACAAAGAAGCACTAAAATAAACACAATGCAAACAATCAGGCCGAAGCAGATTAATAAACCAGCCGATGATAACGTCCACCACAATCCCATCATGCACAGTGAAAGGCAGATGAAGACGAGGAGGATGAAGACCTGATGTGCAGAAGCAGGGCATTCCAAAGAGCTCGGTGTCCCCTCAGCACTACGAGGAGCAGGCGTCTCGGTGGCACACGGGGGTGAAGGGGGGCACAGGTGTACTTTGGAGCCCGCGAGACCACGCGAGGCTTTAAGAACAAACAGTGGAGACAGAGAGGAGCTAAAATGGCGGAGATGGGATCCCGTTTTCTCAACCCAATCACAACTCTCGCTGCCACGTTCTGAGCCAGCTGATGGCGCCACAGAGCAGACTTGGGCAGACCCACATACAGTATAAGGAATTACCCCAATCAAGGCGAGATGTAGTACGGGCGTGAAGAGCCAACCTTTCCAAGTCCTTCTGTGAGGAAAAAGGATTTTCGTTTGGAAATTTGCCTCAGTTGGTAGAAACAGGACTTGACTGCCAAGGAGATTTGATTTTCAAAACTTAGATGACACCGAAGTTTGTGACGTCATTATGAATCGTTGCTGCCAAAGGTGCTAACTGCATGATGCCAGCTTCAACTGCAGATGTGGTAGGACCAAAAATAACGACTTCTCTTTTGTTTTTGTTTAATTGCAAGAAATCTTGTGCCATCCAATATTTAATATCCTGAAAGTCTAAGGAGGTTTGCTGGATCAGCGTGAAGGGGATCTGAGGCTGCGGCCAGAGTCCTGTGAGGCTGAACGGCAAGCTGTTGGACGTGTCCAGGTGAAAGGATTACTGGACCCTGGGGTCGTGCCAGCTAAACTGTCAAAGGCTTTTATATCAGCTGGCATCCATGGAATCGACTCTGCTGGCGCGGATATTCTGATGGCGCCATTTCTAAACTACAGTACCTTCCTGCTGTTGAGAGATCAGCGGTTGAAGGAAAGTGATGAAGAGGACTTGCTTGATCTTTTTTACGAGGATGGGTTGGCATTTCCTCATAAAGCCCAAGTGCCACCATATACAGCAGATCACTTCTCCACACCTATGGCATCGGCTCAGCTGAAAGGAGCCGAGTGTGTGTAGGAGTCAAAGAGTGTGACAAAGGGAGCTGCCATCTCCAGCGTTATGTGACAAATGTGACGTTTCACGGCTTTGGTGGGCTCAACAGAAGGCCTGCTGCCCTCACCTGTGGAGCTACACTGGGAGTGCCACGCGCTTGTAGTTCTTCCCCAGAATTCCACACAGCGCTTGAGGACATCCTGTCCAGTGCCAACGTTGAAATGGAGATCCTTGAAGCGGACAGCAGTGCTGATCGGCAGTAGACGGTGTGACACTAGGGGGCGCTGTCGCTCCTCAAACCCGGCAGACGAACGTCCAAGACGCCAAGTAAAAGCACTTAGAAATGTTTGAATTTGTTCTTTTTGATGTTGTGCCACAGTAGACACCACTAATACCACCATAAAGAATAAATCAATCATCACAAATACAAGCAACCCTCCCCTCAGCTCGCTGCTTTAGTCCTCTAAATAGTCCTCGACCCGGAGGTGCTCCTGTCCTCCTGACGATGCGGGTCCGAGTCCACGCTGCCGCCTGCTGTGCGGGTGCCCTTGAACCCAACACCGTCGGTAATGTCACCGATGAGCAGTGACAGTGAGGCACAGCACAGCAAGGGGATGATGTACAAAAGTGACAAAGTGCTTTTATTAAAACTGACAACCAAACAAAGAAAGAAAGCGCAGTGTCTTAAAAAACAAAAAAATAATCCAGAAAGCAAACGTGAAGCTGGGAGGTTAAAGTCCATTAGAAAAACCTCTCCTTAAAAACAATGAGCTTAAAATAATGCAGAAAGCAGTCGTTGTAAATCATCCAAAAGCCCGATGTCTTCTATCCTGGCTTCTTTCTCGCCTGCGGCGGCGGCAGCGCCCGACGGGTGGAGCAGGAGAGACGCCATCGGGCTCTGAGTGGCATTTTAAACGACTGCGTCCAGCGCTGTTTTTAAGCTCGTTGTTTTTTTCCGATTTTTTGCTTTTTACCTCCTGGATTATTTATTTGTTTTTTCTTTGGTTGGTTGGCACTTTTGTACCATCCCCTCACTGTCTACATCATCGGTAACATTACTGACGGTGTTGGGTTCAAGGACACCCGGACAGCAGATGGCAGCGTGGAGCAGAACCCGCATCGTCACAGTCCTTCAGTCCACGTGATCCAATAGCCCTTCCGGGTCAGGCGAAGACTTGAATTTTTCTTCAGCCCGGACGTACTTCACTTCTTCTGTGCCCGTGACTTGGGCGTACTTCTGGGCTACTGGGAAAATCAAAATCCCTGAGTCTCCCTGCAGCGTCACCCGATGGCACCCATGGCACCCAGCAGGCCTGTGAAGTCAAACTCCACCTCCCATGATGCCCTGCGGGAGTCCGGGGCACCTCCATGCTGCAGGGAAGACGCCATCTAGTGGCCTGGATGTGTTGACCAGGATGAGCTGCCAGCCGTCCGTCACAACGGTGACAAGCCTGCTGTTTGGAGTCCATTTTGTTTTCATTGACTATCTGATGGACGGAGTGTTGTGGACAGAAGCCTGCGTTTCTATTAAAACTTTCATGTTTTATTCTAATATCGTTTTAATAGTTTCTGTTTGAATTGTCTGGAGCTTCATGCTTCTGTTAGTTCTTTCCTAATGCAGCTTTGGCCAAGAAGTACGTGTGTGGTCTT
Source organism: Polypterus bichir lapradei (assembly GCA_026402145.1). Taxonomy (NCBI): domain Eukaryota; kingdom Metazoa; phylum Chordata; class Cladistia; order Polypteriformes; family Polypteridae; genus Polypterus; species Polypterus bichir. Next base: position 892,452 of record JANRMT010062814.1, read on the forward strand.
TGGGTAGAAGTTGAGTTGCTAAAAAGGAAGGTTATAAAGTTTTACAGCATTGTTGTCATTGTTCATTGGAAAGAAAAGAAGAATTCTATGGCGTTAAAGAGACTCTTTGATAGTTCAGGAAAAGGCATTGGTTACAAATTCATGTTCAAAATACGCGCTCACCAAATCTACAAGCAAATGCAAACTGCTGCCTGAAAAAGCGAGCTTGTCGCTGCCATCCCGCCATCCTCATCGGCCTTCGTAAACCTGCCGTCGTACTCCGCGCCGTCACAGGCTGTTTCTTCCTAAACAGAATGTTTGTGCTTTGACGTGAAATAAATAACTCGTCCAATACGCGGGTAAACCGAGCCAAACCGGGGGTCTTACTTAGGGAGCCTCACGAAGCGTAGTGGGCGAGGTTCAAGTTCGATTTGGTAGGGCAGGACCTCACCCTGGACGGCACCTTACGACGTTACGTCTCGTACGTCTTAAAACAGGGAGATCAGGCACTTCATGGTGATAAGAACACATTCCATTTATATAGCGCCTTTCCCACGCACAGATATTCGGATGTGACTTGACGTCTGTATTACCCGATTAAAGCAGTTCTCTCATCTTCAGACATTAGTTTTGTGCCCGCCGGTGGGCTGGCACCCTGCCCGGGGTTTGTGTCCTGCCTTGCGCCCTGTGTTGGCTGGGTTGGCTCCAGCAGAGTGACCCTGTAGTTAGGATGTAGCGGGTTGGATGATGGATGGATGAGAGACTTACTTGTTACTTTTTAGTACACTTGTTCATTTTTTTTTATATATTTATAAACAGTCCAAAACACATCGAGAAGCTGGCGCAGTAAATGAGCTGACTTTGTAGCAAAGTGTAAAATGTTATCTAGAATTGTATTTATTTATTTATTCATTTTTTTTTTGTTATGAACTTCCCCAAAAGTGTTGATCCCTGTAAATAGTTAATAGTATACCGACAATATAATCTGTTGTGGCACGAGCGTTAATTAGCGTCACACCTCACAACCTGCGTGCGCTGCGTGTTTGGCTCTCACGCCAGGAGCGCGGTGGACGCTGTACGGGTAGGGTGTGCTTTCAGTTATTTTTCCCGATATTTTTTTTATTTTTTTCATTTACTTTGTGTTAATAATTTATAATCGATTTAATTTATTATTTAATAGGCAGAGGGAAGGAGACGTGTATGTGACGCTCTGCCTATTTCTTTCCTTTTGTTTTGCAAAGGGCTTTACTGAAAGAGGAAAATAAAAGCTTGTGTTCTAACCCAACGTGCCGACGCGACGCAGGAAAAAGCAGAGTCCGGTCGGTTACAACTTCTTGTCTGAACTCCAAGTGGTCATCACCATTAAGTCTGATGATTTCTCACTGATTGACCAAAGAGAGAAGGTGACGTCCTGACCAGAGCCACATACGAAGTGACCCTCACGGTGACGCACTAATGGCCTCTCTAAGGTTCACAGCTTGATTTGGACCACTTGGTGGACTGAGGTGGCTCTCTGCCATAGTAATATTTCACAGTTCATATTAATATGTGTGTCCAGTTTATCTCTCTGGATCGCAGGGCTTGGCTGACCCACACACACACACACGATGCTCGTCGTCTTCTTCTGCCGGGTTTAGAAAATCTCTTGTCCTGTGCAGTTCAGGCACAGCAAACGTCACATGAGGCCGAACGTTCATGTTTTTGATGGCCTTTGATGGTGTGTGCCTCCCGAACCTGTGGCAGTGCCACCCTGCTCATCCTGATGAAGAGAACACGCACAGGCCACGGATACCCCTGAATCGCAGGAAGCAGAGCAGCAGAACATAACATCTACACGCCACATTTGAACTGGCATCGTCCCTGACTGGCATCTGCCATCCTATCCTCTATTTTCACGTACAACACTCTCTGAACACGTTATCATCCATCAGCTCACCCATTCAAGAACACCGCAGAAGGTTTTTATCTCTGAGGTCTGCAAACAAGCCTGAGCACAACTCAAAAAGCCCCACCATGACTCAGTTGTTTGATTGGCAGTGCTGGCACCCCCAGGTGACCGTCAAGTCTGGCTGAGTGGGGAGGAGGAGACGCTGAAAGCCCCTGACATCTCAGGTCCCTGATCCCCCCTGACAACTCTAGGACAGCCACCTAAACGTCACCCTGCCTCCATGTGATATCCACCGATCACCCGTGGGTCACTAGGCATTAAGCCAGATGATTGTTCTGGTAAAGCCACCACTACCATCATACGAATCCGGGTGCCAGATGAAGTTTTGAAAATTAACTCCGTCGTCTGAGACGTCTCGCCCGCCTTAACGACTCCTTCAAAGCCAAGCGCACGTCCTCTGTCCTCACACGTAGTCCGTGTTCTCGGCACTGAGCTCCCGTCCATCTGTACCCGTCAAGCTGCCCAGAGTGCTGCACTTGGTTACGAATGAATTCCACCGTGCCCGCCAGTTCGGAGTACGAGGGCAGCCCTCTGCGCTAAGTCTTCACTCCCTTACGTGTAAAGCGTGTTTGCTGCCAGGCACCGACTGATCATCTTTATATGTGAGGCCGACTTCAACGTAAAACTCTACGAATGGTCCCAGCATGCGCTCCATTATTGTCGTGTCTATGGTAACCAACTGACCCGGAAGTACTTTTACAATAAAACTATTGTGAGATCTCGACTTTATTCTCGTAGTTTATTTTGTCAGTAGAACGTCGTAAACTTCACCTTAAAATGAATATTTCATTTATTAGATTTTCTCAGACCCGTCATAACTCACGCAGCACATTAAATACTTTGTGTTGTGTTCCCCGTCCCAGTTGTTACTCGCTACCCGCTTCTTACATGGTGGCACTGAGAGGAGGCGCTGGCAGCGATCGCCACACACAACACATTCACTTCAGGACATTCGTGCTCTCTGAACATTTAGAACGATAAGATAAACACTTGATATCACTTATATGATGAAATGCATTAAAGCGGGTATTAAACATGGGCAAGGGGGGCACGGTGGCGTGGAGGTTACACCCTATCTGATGTTTTAGGAAGTTCTCCAGCCACCACTTATGTGTGTGGCATGGCAGGCATCAGGCTGGGTATGCGGTGTGGCCAACATCAGTCTCCTGTTAAATCTCTGGTGTGTGAAGAGTACCACACCCTGATGGGCATCACAAGTCGTCCATCTCACCACAGTCCTGCCTGCCACCCTGCATTCCTGTCTGTAAATGAAACCTGCCAAGTGCCATCCATCTTGGAGTAGGGCACAGCACCAAGGGGCCATCAGTGGTCCACACTTCCATTTGTTTCTGCTTTAACTTTTCAGTTTTCGTACAGGGTGAGGGGCAGCACTGGGCACATGGCGGAAATCAACAGGAGGCAGGATGCCAGTCTAGTGTTGGGCATTTCACAGTTTAGAGATGCCAGTGTTCCTAACTGGCATGTCATAAAGATGTGAGAGGAAATTGGAAAACTTGGTGAAGAAACTGCAGGGACATGCTGGGAGACAGCAGATGCCTTCGAGGTGGGCACTGAACCGGGGGGGGGGGGCACTGTGCCACCATACTGACCAGATTACCATCCATTTTCTGAACCTGCTTTGTATGTTGGGTGGAGCCTAGCCAGGTGGCATAAGGGAGCCAGTGGGCCACTGGAGTCCATGGTAGTCTGTGAGGTTGCGTCAGTCCCACAGTTTCTTTCTGTTTGTTTGCACATGTGAGGCGCGTTCAGGGTGGGCATCTGCCAACTGGTGTCGGATTTCACCTGCAATATGAATTCAAATCATCAAAAAAATCAGACAGGAAACCAAACTCAGCATCAAGCCAGTGTTTGCTGTAGTGTGACTGTGCCTACTTGTGAGCAGCTGACCAGGGTGCCAGTCTAGTGTGTCCGCCCGCCGAGACGACCTGCAGCTGAGTTTCGCCCAACATCATCGCCTAAAAGGCTCCCTCGGTAGCAGCCCACGTGTTTCACGTCTTTAACTTTGCAACTGGATTATTAAACGTCGCCGTTTCGTTTGCTTTACGTCAACGTCTTCACGAGATGCCCGCCGCCGTCTTTCTGCTCTTCGCTCTGCGCCGCTCGTCTTAAAGTCGCCTGTCCATCATTCTGATGACGTTTTGGGGAGAGCAGCACCAGCGGCCCCGCCCCTTGGCGCTGAATGGCTCGCGACAGCAGTGCCAGCCAATGGCAGCGCAGTAGCGGGGAATGCCGGAAAGGTCCGCCGTCAAGCGGAGCGCCACTCGGACGGAGGGCCGCGCGCCGAGGTAAGTCGCTGGCCGGGCTCGGAATTCGGGGTCGCAGGGAGGGACGGTGGGGGCAGCGCCGCTCTCTGTGGCTTCGTTTTTTTTGCCGTCCTCTGCTCGGCTCGTCGGTCTCCCGTTTGAAAGGCAGAGGCGCAGGCGCAGTCGCATATAGCCCCGGGGAGGCTGGCAGGAATGTGCCCAGGGGGGTGAGGCGATGGCGCCTCGTAGCTCAGGTGAGGGTCTGCGTTACAAAAGGTTCGGCGTGTCCTCCGGTATAGTGTGGCCACTTTCAGAAACGGAAACAAAGGTCGGGAGAAAACAGGAGGCAGCCATCATCATCCTCACCGTTATCACTATCCCGATTGAGCCTGTGGGTCGAGGGGGCTTCTCGGTGTAAAGTGCTTGTTGTAAATGAAAGCTGCTGGGGTCCCCTGGGCACACACACATGGGTACAACCGAACCAGGTCGGTTTTTAGTTCCTTGCCCTATGAAGTGTCTTAAAGTGGTCCCACATTCTCGCTATAGAGTGGAGAAGGGCATAGGCTGGCCTGCATGCTGCCACCCCCTTGAATAAGTGTGCCAGTGTGCTCAGCTCTGAATCTCCTGTTCAGAGAGAGGACAGATGAACACCTCCAACCCACAGAGGGGACATGACGGTGGGCACGCGGCTGGTTTGCTGCCCCTGGCGAAAAGGAAAGCCTCACCCTGGGGAAGTGCCAGTGAGGTGGTGGTCTTAGGCTTATGAAGGTATTGCTGTGTGCTCTGCCATTTGAGTGCCTGGCATGCCAAGGTGGCATCAGTGCCACCCCTTTCCCCTTCCTGGGTTGTAATGTGCCGAAGCTACAGGGCACAATGTCATTGATGAACGTGTCACTGCAGGGTGCCATCTCAGGAGAAGCAGGAACAGGGCACCTCCAGCCGGGCCAGGCTGAGCCCGAGGACACGAGAGGTAACGAGAGCGTGAGGTGCCAGGGCTCAGAGGGCAGTGAGGCGTTCTGTTTATACGGCACCTTCCACTGTAGAAAAACAAAAGGGCACATCCAGCTAGCAGGTGACAGGCCAGTGCCACAAGCCCAGGACAATTTTGGGAGCAAGCAAATTGTCACCGCTCAGGAATGGCCAGTACGGCGAAGTGTCACAGTAATAAAAACATAAAAGAGATGTGGCCATCAGTCACTCCCGAGATACGAGGCCTGCACGAGTAAGGGACACTTAGACAAACAAAAGGCCACATCCAGCTGGCGAGTGGCAGGCCAGTGTAAAGAGCCCAGGGAATTCTGGGAGTGAGCGAATGTGTACAGTGAAACGCCATGTAGGGTGATAAGGACGTCAAGGAGACGCGGCCATCGGTAAGGCGGGGTGTGTTTGTGTCACATGTGTGACTACTGTGTGTGCTGCCAGTGACAGGTGTGTGGGCGGCACTGGGCCCTCGGCATGCCTACTTATCAAGTGACGGGTGCCCTGGCGTGCCACATGCTTTTCTCGTGGTGTTCTCTGCACTTGAGGCCCCTCCGTCGACCTTCACGTGGCCTGCGCTGTGGGAGTACAGAGAGCGCCCCCTGATGGCGCACTCAGCATTTAACATTTCAGTTACGCTACGCCAGGAGCTGGACCGGGCACCCCACCTTAACTCGGCCATGTGGGCCGTCTCGCTCTCTCTCTCTCTTCCCGTCTCTCCCCTCCACCCCAATGTTTGCAGGACCCGAAGCTGGCAGGATGTCCGATGTGCTCGCTGCCCTGGTGCGGGCCTCTGAGAAGGCGGCCAACATCGCTCGGGCCTGCAGGCAGGAGGCGCTGCTCTTCCAGCTGCTCATTGAGGAGAAGAAGGAGGAGGACAAGAACAAGAAGTTCGTCACGGACTTCAAGACCCTGGCAGACGTCCTCGTCCAGGAGGTCATAAAGCACGACGTCGGGCACCAGGTGGGTGGAGCCGTTTAGGCGAGCGCGGTCTGTGGTGGGCACTAATGTTACAGTTGGACTGGCGGAGCCCAAACAGACACTTGGTGCCCCGCCATCTGTCTGGGCTCCTAACTGACCACAAAGGCCCGGTGCTGTCCTCGGGGGGGTCCAGTGGAGACACCTCCAAGTGACACCTCTCTGTCCTCCCGAGTCCCCATGTGGTCACCACAGGAGGGAGTGTTTGGTCGCTATAGCATTAAGAACAGGAGGTGACCACAGATGATCAGGCTTGTTACTACGCTGTGGGTGGCCCCTCTGCACGCCCACGGTGTCCCAAGAGGGGTCTGCTCACTGATGTTGGCCGACTCTGCCCTTTGACCCTTGTCTTCCTCTTTTCAGTTTCCTGTCCTCAAAGGGCACATCTTCGGCGAGGAGTCCAACGAGTTCACAAACAGCCTTGGTAAGCCTGCTGACCGCTCATCCTTATCTGGAGGGGAAGGCCCAGGTGACCGGGTGACCACTGGACATGGTGGTCACCGCTGGTCACAAACCTCTGGCGCGTGTCTCCGCAGGACAGAAGATCTGCGTGAAGATCTGCGAGACGGAGAAGGAGACGGCCAAACTCCTGTCACTTGTGCTGGATGGCAACGAGGAAGCGGCCGGTGCCCTCGCCATGGCTGCCCACCAGAGTGCTGGTGAGCTGGAGCTGGACACTGGGCACGCTGAGATCCCACCGAGCATGCTGGGAGTCTGGGTGGATCCCATTGGTAAGTACCTTGTGCCACGGGGAGGTGGAGGCCCCGGGTGGGCACCTGGTGACTGTGCCTACTTAAACTTTGTCTTCCAGACTCCACCCTCCAGTACATCAAAGGCATCGGGGACTCGGTGGCCCACGGTGGGGTGCACAGCCAGGGCCTGCAGTGTGTGACCGTCCTGATTGGCGCCTACCTGCTTCACTCGGGAATGCCCGTCATGGGCGTGGTCAACCAGCCATTCGTTGCCCAGGACCCAAACACCAAGAGGTGAGGTGGCACTGAGATCGCCTGGCGCCACCTGTGGGTGAAGTGCGGGAGGCCAGTCAGTTTGGTGCTGTGACGCTGATGTCCTCTTTACCTTTGCAGATGGACTGGCCAGTACTTTTGGGGTCTCTCATTTGAGGACGTGAAGCTGAACTCGCTGCAGACCACCCCTGACCCCTTGGTGGACAGCACCCATCTGTCGGCAGTTCTGAGCTCGGGCGAGGCGCCAAGTGTCCGGGAGCAGCTGGGCAGGGCCTGTGGAGGGGACATCCACTACGCCGCGGGGGCCGGCTACAAGTGTCTCTGTGTCATCCGTGGCCTGGTGGACGTCTACGTCTTTTCTGAGGACACCACCTTCAAGTGGGACTGCTGTGGTCCTCATGCCATCCTCTGCTCGCTGGGCGGTGGCATGGTGGACCTGAAGGAGAGCCTTCGGCAGAGGAGAGAGGGCAGCTCTAACCAGTGTCCTGAGCTGCTTTATAATGCCCCAGTGGCAGGTGCCCACGGTGTGGACAGATGGGCCAATACGGGTGGCCTGGTGGCCTTCCGGTCTCGTGCCCACCTGGAGCGTGTCTTATGTGTTCTGTCCAGTCTGCCTTGTTGAGTAAAGTGGGGCTCAGTGCCTGAGGGCCAGTCATGTGTGGCTTTGTGACTCAGGGTGTGGGCGGGGTGTGCTGCCCACCTGCAGCTGGGCACAGGGTGTAATTGACATGAGGCTGTGGGAGCAGAGCATGCTGGGAATGAGTTGGCATGCAACTGCTGGGGTAACTGAGTGGCAGCCTGTCAGTGCCGTTTGGCATCCCAGTTCCTGGGCCTCCATGGGCCAAAATGGCAAATCCAAGTAAGTCAGGCGGTGACAGTCAAATAAGTGACAGCATTAAAAAAAAAATGGAACTGAAATAATGGGGGGGGGGCAGAGGAGAGTGGACAATAGAAATGGGGGGAGTAGTGGGCACTGACATGGTGGGTTCAAGTCCCTGTCTCCTGCCCTGGGCTGCTTGTGCCCACTGAGTTCAGCTTTCATGCCAGAAGGTTTTCACTGAGAGCACACAGGGGGGTCCCAACTCAACCCCTCCCAAGTAATGGACACACAGTGGTGGTGGCAGTAGAAATGTCACCCACATCGCTGCTGACCACCCTGAGGCTCACTGTGAGGGGATCAGGTGCTGGTGTTGAGGCCGGGTAGTCCCAGGTTCAGATCCCACCGCTGGCACCATGTGTGCCTCCACTGACGAAGGCTGGGGGCTTCACACACAAGTCGTTACAAGACTCGGGGCCACTGGTCTTCTATGATGCCCACTTGGGTGTGTTTCAGTGGCACAGAGTAGGCAGGAAGAAAAGACTCAAAATAAGGGGGGCACTCGCTGGGGGTGACAACTGGCAGGTGGTAAAGCACAAAGCTAAACCAATGGCACCTGGCAACACACCTGAGGGGGGCGCCACATGAGCAGCTTTGGAGCAGAGCAGTGGTGACCAGGGGCCTCATGTATAAACGGTGCGTACGGACAGGAAGGTTATGTACACCTGTTTGCACGTTCAAATCGCGAGGTATAAAACCTAAACTTGGCCTAAAGCCACGCAGATTTTCATGCCAACTCATACCCTGGCGTATGCGAGTTCTGCGCTCGGTTTTGCAGACTGGCGGCACCCAGCGTTAAAGCAGTGCTACTGTTCCTGCGTGGTTTATCTTTCTGTTTTAGATCCTCATCCCTGACGCGGCTTTAGAAATACACTGAAATGAACCGCATATTGTTTACTAGTTTAATGATCTCATCGTGATTAACTGGTAACAATATAACGGGCACAGAATGGGCAAACTATTCTAAATACCATTGCTGCTTTAGCGTTGTTACTCTCACTGCACCTTCTTCTTCTTCTTCTTCTCTCAGCTGCTCCTGTTAGGTGTCGTCACAGCGGATCATCTTTCTCATGTTACTCTCACTGCACCACTCGGAGTTTTAATATCACTGGATCTGAGGGGGAATCACAGCAGCTGATCACAAAGAGAATTATCAGGATACAGCATCAGGCACACGCTGCCTCCGCCATGCCGTCCATTGAACTGCTCTCATATGTCACACACTTCAGAGCCTCTCCTGTACGGACCTCGCGGTTCACAAACATCCCAAGAGCTCTAAACGCACTCAGTCAGCCATCAAGTGCTCCTGGTAGACCTGTGAGGACTTATCAGTACAATCACCTCACTGGGAACTTGAGATTCAATTATAATATTACACAACCTGAGCCACTTTATGAAGCGCGTATTTACATATGATGACGAGATCATTTTTAAGATGAAATGCAGCAAAATATGTTGATTAAATTATACAGATAAAACTTTAACTTCATTTAAATAATCTAATTACATTTAAATTACACTAATAAACAATATGCGGTTAATTTCAGTGTATTTCTAAAGCCGCGTCAGGGATGAGGATCTAAAACAGAAAGGTAAACCACGCAGGAACAGCAGCACTGCTTTGACGCTGGGTGCCGCCAGTCTGCAGAACCAAACGCAGAACTTGTGTATGCCAGGGTATGAGGTACCATGGAGATGTGTGTGGCTTTACGCCAAGTGTAGGTTTTATACCCCGCGATTTGAACGTGGACACATTCTTACACGACATTTCTGTGCGGACGCACCGTTTATACATGAGGCCCCTGGTGACTTTAACTGAGCAGAGGAATGACACCTTTGTGCCTTCTCTGAAGTTCTTGTTTTATAGTGTGAGCACTGGCATGTGAACCCGACCTGCTATGCCAAGATATTAACACTTAAAAAATCATCTGTTGGGGCACTCCAGTGGCACACGGCCACCATTTGCCCAGGACATACTGCATATAACACACAAACAGCCACCTTCACCACCCTGAGGGGTCACTCATGCAGAGGGGCTGAAATGGCCCAAAGATGCCACCTCACGGGGTCCTCACAAGTCTCCTTTGGTCTCTTTAGAGACTCCATGTGTGCTCACAGGGACAGCCTACCCTCAGGTCACCAGGCCACTGTACTGACCACTGAGTGACCCTAAGGTGTCCATCATCTGCTGTTGGCTTTGTTATGGAGACAAGCAAGTAAGGGGCCTGCAGCTCGAAAGGGACAGCACGGCCGGCCCCTCCATGTCCCTGCCCATTAGGGGTGACAACAATGGTCACCCGGGGCATTTGACCATGTGGCTTACAGACCAGTCCCTCATCCACCAGCTGGCACCACACTCCCAGTCCTCTGAGCCCAAAGCCAATGGCAATGTCACTGTGTCACAGGTGAGTTTATCCAGATGGTGGCTCGTCCCCAATCTCCGCTGTGTCGTTCTCTGACTCCCCATTAAGGCCAAGGAGGGTCTGGCCTTTGGGACTGCACACTTGACATGAAATGAGCGGGCCAGGCAGTGTCCTCAGTGTGACCTCACCGTCCCCCCAAAGCTGTCATTGTACCCCCTAACCAAATGAAACAAACAACTGGGACATGTGTGACACAAATGGGGGACAAACTGAGAACACATCTTCAAAAAACAACAAGCAGGGCCTCAAAACCACCCAACGACTTGTGAGCGAGGGGCCGCAGTGGGGTCAGCACTCAACTTAATGGACGATTTGTCAGGCGGTGGGGAATCTGAGGGTCTTGGAGCGCAGCGTTGACATCCGGCGTTAGATGAGGCGGCGTCTCAGGTCTGACTTGTTCAGCCTGACGTGGCCAATGAGCTCGATCGACTGTGTCACACTGTAGGTGACAAGGGCGCCAACTGGCAGACAGGCCGAGTGGAGCTGACATGAGCCGAAGCTGAAGGAGGACGTCATCTGACTCGGACCCCGGCGATCCGCAATGGTTGTCTGTCGTGTCCGCTCCTCTCTTGCCTGAATTATCATCGACTTACTTCTTGGCTTCATTCGGTTACTTAGCTGCCAGACATAAAAGGATGGAACGCAGGGGTCTCCAACAGTCCTGGGGGGCTGCCATGCCCACTCCACACAGTCTTCTGTCTAGCGGGCACTGATTTTCCCAAAGGCTTGCAGACCCCGCAGGTCAGAATTCCTCAGGCCTTCCCTTCTTCTTTTCAGATTACCTTATTAAGAAAAACCGAAACAATTCGAATGAGGGCGACACGGAATGGGCTGACCCCCCTGTTCGACCCTCACACATCTGCCCGTTCATCCCTGACTGAGACCCGAGGACTCGGCAACCCCACTCGACTTACAAGAGGAGAGAAGCGGCCTCGTGTGCCATCCAGGGAGCGCGCGGCTGGTGTCCGCGGAAGCGGGGCGGGGCCACTTGTGCACGAGCTCGCGACTCGCTACCGGGTTTCGCCCCACGTGACCGAAGCCTCGCCGACACACACACACACACTCGCTCGCTCGCTCGCTCTCCTCCCGCCCAGCAGCAGCAGCATCAACAGCAGCAGCAGGTGAGCGCTGACGTCACCAGGAGGAGCCTCTGACGGACATTCGGCGTTCCGGCCGCGGCTGCTCGCCATGGACAGGTGGCTGCCTCGACCGCGAAGTAAATCCCGCTGAGCCCAAGCAGGTGAGCCAACGCTGTCGCCCCCGCCCCCGCCGCTGCCGCTCCCGCTCCATCCGTCCTCCGATCGCTCCATCCGTCCGTATGCGCCCCGCACCAGCCGCTGCTTGTCTACGCGCCTCCGGGCCGACACTCCGAGCCGAGGCTCCACCCGCCGCTGCGCTTCCGCAAACGGAGACGCCGGTAGTCCGCCGAGCCGCCGCCTAAAAGTTGGCAGGAAACAGCGGCCAACAGCGGGAAGAAGAGCGAGTCCAGCCGCCGCCGCCGCCGCGGAGAGCGTAGCCTCCGGTAAGTTAAGTGGCACGGATGAGGGCTGGCACTGGCGGTGGCAGCAGAGGGCCTGGGCACAGGAGAGCGGGCGGGCGGAGCTAGTGCCATCCGCTGATGGCAGGCCTGGCACAAGGCTGCTCAGGGTGGTAGCACCTCGGCTGGCGGCGGGCAGTAGGAGCGCGTCACCTCACCCTGTCCCTGTCTGTCTCTTGCAGCATTTCCATCCCGCCAACATGGCCAGCGATGACCGTGTGGCCATCCTATCTGACGACGAGGAGGACCAGAAGAGGAAGTATGTCCTGGCAGAGCCTTTTAACACGCTGTCACTGCAGCAGACCCCCGAGCCCCCAGCAGCACCCCCGACGCCGGCCACGCCGGAGTCATCAGACGGGGACATGGACTGGCTGGAGAGGCGCTGCTTGAATATCAACAACGACCTCCTCGTCTCCAAGGTCTTCTATTTCTTCTTCTTTTCGGCTTACGGCTCCCTGCACCCCTTGCTGTCTGTGTACTATAAGCAGCTGGGCATGCTGCCCAGTCAGAGTGGCCTGCTGGTGGGCATCAGGTACTTCATTGAGTTCTGCAGCGCCCCCTTCTGGGGGGTGGTGGCCGACAGGTTCCGCAAGGGGAAGGTGGTCCTGCTCTTTTCCGTTCTCTGCTGGATCCTTTTCAACTCCGGGATTGGCTTCGTGAAGCCGGCCACCATGATGTGTGTCCTAAAAAATCCCACCACGAGTCCCACCAACCTGACGTCGAGCACCACCGCCCCTCCTATTGCGCCCAACGGCAGTCACGGTCGCCTGCAGAGAGACGTTGCCTTTGACCTCCCGCTGCCACTTTGGCGCTCGATGAGGAGCGTGTCGGGCAACGTCACCGGCGCCAGCACCACTGCGCCCGTCACCAGGCCCCCGAGTGACTACAAGATTGAGTCTGACAGCGAGCAGGTGGAGACCATCTTCTTGCTCATCCTGCTGGTGATCATCATCGGGGAGTTCTTCAGCGCCCCGGCTCTGACCATCGTGGACACGGTTACCCTGCAGTACCTGGGCAAGCACCGCGACCGCTACGGGCTGCAGCGCATGTGGGGCTCTCTGGGCTGGGGGCTGGCCATGCTGTCGGTGGGCATCGGGATCGATCACACCCACGTGCGGCCCCTGGTGGAGGGAGCTGGCTGCCTGCTGCCCGACTACAAGGACTACCGCATCGCCTTCATCGCCTTTGGCGTCCTGATGACGGTGGCGCTGATTGTGGCCACGCAGTTCCGCTTCCACCCCAGCCACTATAAGTCGGAAGAGGAGCTCAAGGAGGCCCAGGAGATGCCCCAGGTCGCCCGTAATGTGCCCGATGGGGAGGCCCCAGTAAGTGGCCAGTTCCGAGATCTGGTCCGGCTGTTGTGTAGCGTCCAGTACGGCAGCGTCCTCTTCGTGGCCTGGTTCATGGGCTTTGGCTACGGCTTCGTCTTCACCTTTCTCTTCTGGCACCTGGAGGACTTGAAAGGGACCACCACGCTGTTTGGCGTCTGCTCGGTCCTGAGCCACGTGTCGGAGCTGGCCGCGTACTTCTTCAGCCACAAGTTCATAGAACTCGTTGGTCACATCAGGTAAGCCCACCGGGATGCGGCTGGGGTGTCTTTAGGTGCCCGCTCATCAAGGTAACCACCAGGCTGTCTCTCGTGGCAGGGTGCTGTACATTGGGCTGGCATGCAACACGGCACGCTACCTCTACATATCCTACCTGGAGAACGCCTGGATCGTCTTGCCCATGGAAGTGCTGCAGGGTGAGTGTTGGGGCTTGGGTGGGGCCTCCGTGGCACTGCCAGGGTCAGGGGGGGCAA